>AWOL01S0003558.1:188683-216924 GCA_000715115.1 Nicotiana otophora
AATAATAATAATAATAACAATAATAATAATAATAATAACAATAATAATAAGAACAATAATAATAACAATAATAAGAACAATAATAATAATAACAATAATAATAATAACAATAAGAAAAATAATAATAATAACAATAATAATAATAACAATAAGAACAATAATAATAATAACAATAATAATAATAATAATAACAATAACAACAATAACAATAACAATAATAACAATAATAATAATAATAATAATAATAATAATAATAATAATAATTACATATATAGCCCCTCAAATTTGACACGATTTTTAGTTGGGCACCTTAATTTTTCTAGTAATCATTCACCTCTATTTGTGAACCCCTATGTCACGACTCAAATTCTACCAAGTCATGATGGTACCTAATGCAATACGCTAAACAAATCATCCAACATAAAACACAACTCAAACTGAAGATTATCAAATAAATAATAAAACAAGAATGCAAAATTTAATACAAACTACCCCAAGAATTGATGTCACAAGTTATGAGCAACTAAGAATAGGAATGCAATACTGATATGAAAAAAATACATCATATGTTTGAATAAACATAAACAGAAATATAAGATCCCAAGTTACCATGAACAAATGATGGTTAATGATTGGAACGCTGACATGTTTTCAATGCTTCTCAAACTCCGCCACAACTCAGCTCTGAAATCTACACACAGGATGCAGAAGTATAGTATGAGCACAACCGACCTTATATGTTCAGTAAGTATCGATACTAACCTCAAAAAAGTAGTGGCGGGATTTAGTCAAAAGATACTCCATTTGTATAACTTGTGCACTTCATAAGCATATGCAGAGATAGAGAAAGAACCAAGGAGCAACAAGTATAAAAATAAGGTGTATAGTCGAAGTAGAAAATTAGAATCATATTTTCCAGAAATCATGATCAAAAGCATATATCAATACACCAAATTCGTATATAAAGAATATATGTATCAAGCAACATTTATTTAAATGCTTCTACATGAGTCTAGAACGTCTATCTATAATAAAGACTCAAACTTTACATCAACTGACACCCTCCAAGTGTCTAATAACCTGCTAATAAAATGCATATATATGTAAAATGCATCGAGTAGCATATGAGGATGATGTGCATGAATGTTGTATGCAAGAATGCATGAATATATGTATCTCGTGTCAAATCATAAACCGGCCAGTTTCTTACAACCTACGCATACACGGCCCAAGATAACATAGGCAAATCACGTGACTTCGGAGGGATGAATCCAATCCATCGCTATATTCGAGCGTAATATCTCTGCAATCAATCATCAATTCACACAGAAGCATCCATCGTGCAAATATTCTTCTCATATTTACCATGCATATATATCAATTCTCACGGAAGCACACATCGTGTCAATATCACTCCCATCCTTACTAACGTGTACATGAGAGACTGACAAACATGATGCAATGCATATGTACAAGAGGGATAATTATGCATGGTGCATGTATATATACAAGAAATATTTGATATGCATGGTGTATGCATATGGATAAAGTATGACCACAACTATAACATGTAATCCAACATGCATTTAGTCCATCATACCCAAATAAAATATCTAAAGTCTAGACATGATCCCTAGCATGAGTAATAATGCTTAAGTATTTATACAAACAAGTAAAGTATGTCATAAGTAGAACATATATCAATACAAGGCATATAAAAAGCCGAAAAGTTTGCTCAGACATAGTAACCTTAGTATCCGTATATACGCTCGTCACCTTGCATATGCGTCACTCCCAAACACATAGCATTTAGCATATAAGTCCATTTTAGAAAAACTTTCCCCCATCATCCCAATATATATATATAAAACGACCCGATCGGTCATTTTGCTTTTAGATCCTCGTTCCCTTAAATAAGACTCCTCGTATGTGCTTTTACTATTTTATGACTTGCGGGGATGGTTATTTCAGGTTTGAAAAGATTCGGATTGAAATCAGAACACTTACACTCTGTTTGGATCATTGTTACTCATCGTTTTATAATGTATTATATTGTATTGTATTGTACTGTATTGTATCGTTTTAATGGATACGATATTTGGATAGATTGTATCGTTTGTTGTTGTTAAATAATATCTTTATTGTTTGATTTGACTGTATTGTACTGTATTGTACTGTTATATTTACTAAAATACCCTCGATTATTTTAAATACGATGCTTAATAAGAACTACTCATAAAAATAATTTCTTTATTTGACCTCCCCATCTTCCTCACAGAGAATCATCATTCTACCATAGTAGCGAAACCACCACACTGGTTTCATACAAAAAAAGCAATTATAGCCCCATCAAAATAGAGTTAGACAACGGAACTTTAGTTCCTGTGGTTTGGAATGGCAGAAATCTAAGCAAATTATATATGTAATTAAAATTAGTAAAAACATTGCAAAGATCATAGATGAGATAAAAATACAGAAAAAAAGAGAGGAAAAACTAACCAAAAAAATACACGGCGGAAGGATGGAGACAAAGTACGTAGTTGGGTGAAGTATAATATAAATAATAGGGTAAAAGGTAAAATTGAAATATAGAATAATTAGTGTAGGCGTAATTGAAAATAAAAATATGGAACAATCCCACCACACCGATCTGGTTGTTTCATAAAATAGGGTTTTTCATTGTTCCGGAATAATGAATTTAACAATACGATACAATCAGTTTTATATTAACAATCAAAACAAACATTGTATCTTGTTGAGAATAGGGACAATACGATGGGTAACAACCACCAAAAAATATGTTAGTTCCTTAATGTGGGCTTAAAAGATTAAGTATGACTTGGGTCAATATTTTTAGTAAACGACCTCGAAATCGGGATTTGACGGTTGCAATAGGTTCGTATGATGATTTTGAAATTTTGGCGAAGGTTCGGATGGGGTTTCGGATAACCCGAGAGCATTTTGACGCTTAATATCGAACATTGGAGCATTGTAGACTTTTAAGTTCTTTAAATTTGGTTTGGAATAGGTTTTGGTATTATCGAGGTCCATTTAGGATTCCGAGCCTCGAATAGTTCCGTATGGTGATTTAAGACTTGCATACAAAATTTGATATCATTCCGAGTAGTCTAAGTATAATTTGGCACATTGGGAGCAAGTTGAAAACTTGAAGTTCATAATTTGATTCAATTTGGTTTTGGGGTGCGATTTTTAGTTTTGATGTTATTTTACGCATCTCGAGAGTTCGAGCAGGTCCGTATCATATTTATGAACTTGTTGGTGCATTTGGAAGGGGGTCCCGAATGGCTCGGATGTATTTCGGATCGCCTGGAGTTAAGTTGGAAATACCAGAACTTTCTGTTCTAGTTTCCTTCTTCGCGAACGCGGAGAAGTAATCGCGTTCGCGATGAAGGAATAGGGTTGGGTGGAGTTTTTCCATACACGTTCACGAGATGGAGACCATGTTCGTGGTGCTCTGGGCCACTGGCCTTCGCGATCGCATTCAGGCCTTCGTGTTCGCGAAGTGAGAGGCCAGTTGGGGAAGGGTCAGTCAATGGCCTTCGCGTTCGCGAAGAGGCCATCGCGTTCGCGGCGGGCAGGCCTGCTAAGCCTTCGTGTTTGCGTGGCCTTTCTCGCGTTCACGAAAGGCATTTTTCTGGGTTGGGCCTTTTTGGCCTCCGCGATCGCGGATGCTCTATCGCGATCGCGTATAAGGACCCCTGGGCAGTAACATTTTTAAAACGGGACTTAGACCCATTTTTCTCATTTCTCACTTGTGTAGTCCGAATTTGGAGCTTCTTGGAGAGGGTTTCTACCTAGCTATTGAAGGTAAGTAATTTCTATCCAATGTAAGTTTAATACATAGATTGTGGGTAGATTTTAACATGTAAAATTGTGAAAATTTTTGGGTTTAGTTGAAAATCTAGGTTTTAATAAAAATGGGATTTAACCACGAAAATGATTATGGAATTGGATGAAAATTATATATTTGAGTTTGTGAGGTTATGTGTAGCATCTATCTTTGAAAATTTTCGGAATCCGGGTACGTGGGCCCGGGGGTAAATTTTAGGAATCTTCCAATTTGGGTTGGATAATTACTCTAGTAGTTAAATTATGAACTTGTGAGTGTATATTGATTAATATATATAATACTTGTCTAGTTTTGGGTTGTTTGGCATCAAGTTAAGGATTTAGAGCGGATTTGTGGATCGAAAATGAGCTTGAGAACGAGGTAAGTCTCTTGTCTAACCTTGTAATAGGGAACTCATCCCCTTAGGTGTATCTTGTTGTGTACTACTTGTGTGCGGAGCTTCGTACGCACTAGGTGACGAGAGTCCGTGCGTAGCTATATTCCATAAAATTTTCAGGTAGTCTTAGATCTACATCATGCTTTAATTGAATTGTTATATTTGTTATGCATATTAATTATCTTAAATAGAGCTGAGACTATGGAACTTAAAGTTGCAAATTTCCAATTTAGATTTCTTATTTTTGGGAAGAATTGAGGAATACATAATAACTCTGAGAAATCCATGTCCACTCGCGTCGCAAGTGCTTCCGCGAGCGAGGTAAACTTCTCTACTCTCATGGGAGCGGGCCGTTCGCCTCGGCAGTATAATAGATGCATCTATAGTTTGTGGCGTTCGACCCCCGGCAATGCCCACGGTATTTTAGATCGGACCGTATGACCTCGGCATAAATCATGCGTGATATTACTCGAAGCCCGATTATACTTGATATTATGTTATGGCTTGAGAGGTTATAATTTATCTAATAACCGAAATTGATTTGGAACTAGTATGTGTTAGATGGAGATTTTGGGATTTACTATCAGTTAACGGATCATTTATTCACTGCTTGTTATTGTGTTGTTTTTATTATTCATATATTCCATGCCTATTTAGAATTTCTGTATTTTATTATTGGCCCATAGTAAGTGTCAATGTCGACCCCTCGCCACTACTTCTTCGAGGTTAGACTGGATACTTACTAGGTACATGTTGTTTATGTACTCACGCTACACTTCTGCACTAATCGTGCAGGATCTGAGGCAGGTGCATCTGGCAGTCATCCAGGCGCGCACACACGTTACCCCAAGGCTTAATGGTCAGCTTCTCTCTGATGCCGTTCTGCAGCACCCGCAGTCTCTCTTTTATATTTACTTTCTGTCTACTCTATTTAAGACAGTAGTTTAGTATTTTGTATATTCTACTAGTTGCTCATACACTTGTGATACCAAGTCTTAGAAACATACTAGTAGATTTTATGGCTTTTGAACATTTATTTCATTTCATTTGCTCTTTCATTAGTTTTCGCTTTACTTTATTAAATTTTTCACTTCTCGCTTATTTAATAAATAAAAATCAACTAATTTAAAATTATTAAAAAAATAAGTACACGGCTAATTTACCGTTGACTTGCCTAGCTGCTACGTTGGGTGTCATCACGACCTATAAGGAAAATTGGGCTGTGACACTATATTATAAGCGGGAACACCTCCAAGTGAGAAGTCGAAATACCAAAATGTCCTTATAAGTTTGATAGACATTGTTGTCCTTCTATTAAACATTACTGTTATACTATTTTTGGACAATAAAGTAAAAATAATTTATAATAAATAACAATAACTATAATAATCTTGCTAATAATGTGAATTTTGAAGGAAGTGAAGAGCCTGTTGTTCAATTTCATCATTTATGTAGGTCCACTAAATCAAAAGCTGTGAAACATCATTGTTGTTGGTTCATTGAATTAGCAGCAATATGAAGAGTCGGAATTTTCATTACCACACATAAATATTTCACCAAGAAGCTGCGACCAGTCTATCCGGTTCCCTCGGAGAATTGAGAACTGCATACAAATAATTTGCTTACAAGTTCATATATAATATTGGGATTAAAGGGTACATGGCAAACAAGACTTTTCATTTATCTTAGGTGATTTGTAGGGAGAAATAATGGAATTGCTATGTTGCAGTTGCAGACCCAGCTTCCTGGTGGTGAACCGAACGTGTGCCGCTCCTCTTTACTATCACTCAGCTTCCACAGGAACGACAATTGCGGTTGGACTCATAGATACAATTTAGGATTAGTTGTGTATCACTTCTTGGTTGGATTTTTGTTTGTAAGTTATGAACTTGAACTTTCTCTGCGACTCAATCGGACAAGCATTGAGACAAAATATCTTGATATATATTGTCATTCTAAAGTATCATTAATTGTAACGACCCGATCGGTAGTTTTAATAATTGTAGCCTTATTCCATCATTTACTGTTCATTTTGTACTTTATAGCTGTTATGTGACTTGCTGAGTTAGTCGGTTCGGGTCCGGATTGAATTCAGAATGAAATGAGACACTTAGTCTCAAGGTTGAAAACTTAAGTTGAAATGATTGACCGGATATCGATCTATAAGTAAACGACTTTGGAATGGAGTTTTGATGGTTCAATTAGCTCCGTTGTGTGATTTTGGACTTAGGAGCGTGTCTGGATTCTGATTTAGAGATCTGTAGTGGAAATAGGCTTGAAATGGCGAAAGTTGAATTTTTGAGAAGTATGACCAAAAGCGGACTTTTTGAATATATGGGTCGAATTCTGATTTCGGAAGTTAGAGTAGATCCGTAATGTCGTTTGTGACTTGTGTGAAAAATTTGGGGTCAATCGGACGTGTTTTGATAGGTTTCGGCGTCGTTTGTAGAAGTTGAATTTCTTTAGTTTCAATAGGCTTTGAACTGGGGTACGATTCGTATTTTTGAAGTTGTTTGATGTAATTTGAGCGCTCAACTAAGTTCGTATGGGGTTTTAGGACTTGTTGGTATGTTTGGTTGAGGTCCCGGGGCCTAGGATTGATTCTGGATGGTCAATGGATCAAAATTTGAAGTTGAGTTATTGCTGAGGTTGGACCTCTACTGGTGTAACCGCACCTGCGGAGCTTTGATCGCAGGTGCGATCTCGCATGTGTGGGCTGGCTTGCACCGGTGCGAGATTGGAGGGGAGTGTGCAGGTGGTCGCAGGTTCTAGGAGTTTTCCGCACCTGCGCGGCCGCAGGTGCGGTGAGTGATGCGCAAAAGCGGAAGGCGCGCAGGTGCGATGGGCAATTCCGCATCTGCGTGACCGCAGAAGCGGAACTGGGCAGATGGGCTTGGCCTGCATAAGCGGATTGGATGCTCGCAGAAGCGACTCCGCAGAAGCAGAGTAAGGGATCGCAGAAGCGGAATGAGCCGCAGATACATGTGTGATATCGCTTCTGCGACGCCGCATAAGCGGTTAAGTGGTCGCGGAAGCGAAAATCCTGGGCAGATTATTAAAACAAGGGTTCGCAATTTTGGCTTCATTTCAAACATTTCAAGCACGGTTTAGGTGATTCTTGAGAGGATTGTCGAGGAGTTTCTTGAGGTAAGTCCCTTGTATTCATTTTTTATCAATAATCTTGCTTCCCCATTGATTTTTTCACCTAGTTGGTGTGTATTTAAGGTGTAAATTGGGAGTCTGAGGCTAGGGATTTGGAGAGTTGGATTTGGGGATTTGGGTGACGATTTGACGTCGGATTTTGATAAAGTTGGTATGGTTGGACTCATGGTTGAATGGGCTTTTGGGTTTTGTGGCTTTTATCAAATTTCGAGACGTGGGCCTGGGGACCGGCTTTTGAGTCGATTTTTTACTTTTGATTAATAACTTAGTATTTTATTCTGGAATTGATTCCCTTAGCCCATATTGATTATATTGAATTGTTTATGGCCAGATTCGAGGCATTCTAAGGTCGTTTCGTGAGGCAAGGGTATATAGGAGTAGAGATTTGCTCGGATCGAGGTAAGTAACAATTCTAAATTTGGTTCTGAGGGTATGAAACTCGTATTACGTGTCATATATATGGTTTTAAGGTAACGTACAAGCTAGATGACGGGCGTGTGGGTGTGCACCATAGGAATTGGGACTTGGTCAAATTCTATGGAACTGTGTAGTTGAATAATCTGGTGTTATCTGTACATTCTCCATGTATTAGAGAAATTGAACCACAAATCATGTTAGAAATCATGTTTCGACTATGTGTTGATATTGTAGGGATCCACATAGGTCGTGTACATCTTGAATTTTATGCTAAATTATTGTTTTATTCTCAGTCACAGTTTTGCTTGTATATTATATCTTATTCTCTATTTTTCCTTGCTGATACATTATATCATTTCTGTTGGGGCTGATTTTCATGATTACTGAGAGCCCAAAAGACTAGAGAGATTGATAATTGAGTGGCGAGTGGCGAGTGCCAAGTGCTGAGTGTTGAGTGAATAGGAGGGCTGAGTGACTATAGCCCTGAGAGGATGCATTTGATTTCATTATTGTTGCACTTAGCTTCCATGTATCACTGTCTTGAAATTTCTGAAAGATATTACACTCTGCTTCACTTAAATTTGTCATGAAATGACTATTTGACCTAATTTATCGAACTTGAAAGCATGCCTACCTTCCTAAGTTGAAATCGATGTAATTGAACTACAACTGTGAAGCTCGTCACTATTTTCAGTTCTTTATTTAGTCTTATTACTTAGTGAGTTGGTTTTACTCATGCTACACCCTTCACCTTGTGTGCAGATCCAGGTGCTTTCGGTCACGGCGGTTGCTGAGTTGTGGAGTTCGGATTCTCGGAGACTATCGAAGTAACTGCTTGGCGTTTCGCAGACCTTGCTTCTCCTTCCCTATCTTTCCACTTATTGTATTTAGTTTCAGACTGTCATAGACAGTATTTTCCAGACTTGGGGTGTATAGATGCTCATGTACTCTGTGACACCCTGACGGTTGGGAACTTCTACGTTGTATTTTGGGTTTCTATCCCGTTTATGAGAACTTTTATTGTTTAAACTGCTTTAATTCGTTTTTCCATTAAATGATTTGGAAATATTTTTAAATATAGGCTTGCCTAGTACCACGATAGGCGCCATCACGACAGGTAAGGATTTTGGGTCTTGACAAGTTGGTATCAGAGCCTAGGTTACATAGGTCTCATGAGTCATGAGCAGGTTTAGTAGAGTCTTGCGGATCGGTACGGAGATGTCTGTACTTATCTTCGAGAGGCTGCTGAACCCTTAGGAAACTTCACATTCTTGTATTCTTGTCGTGCGGATTTGTTGATTTCGGTCACTAAATTTTTGTTGTTCTATTCTCTCACAGTTGGTGAGTACACGTGCTATCGGACAGGATGGACAGCCACCAGTACCACCAACTAGGACACGAGAGGCTGAGGTCGCGGTAGGGGCAGAGGGGCATCTCGTATAGTAGCTAGAGAAGCACTTGTAGATCCACCAATTGCTCCAGCTCAGGAGCAGGTTCCAGTTGTGGTTGAGCCAGTGGGGGCCAGCTCAGGCACTAGCTGTGCCCATTGTGATTCCAGGTCTTCAAGAGGCATTGGCCTAGATATTGATTGTTTGCACTAGCCTTGCTCGGGTGGTTTCGGCTTAGGCAGCACCAGCCACTTCCCAGGCAGGAGGAGGTACTCATACCCTCGCTGCCGGTACTCCAGAGCAGGTGATGGAGGGACTTTAGACACCGGGGGTACTACCAGCCCAGCCGGTTGTAGCTGCTCAGGCCCCGATGGTCCCTGTTATAGATGATGATGAGCATAGGAGACTTGAGAGATTTGGGAGGCTTCAGCCTCCATCATTTAGTGGTGCTAAGTCAGAGGATGCTCAGGGTTTCTTGGATAAATGCCATCGGATTCTTCGCACGGCTGGTATTCTGGAGACTAGTGGGGTCTTGTTCACCGCTTTTTAGTTTTTTGTGGCTGCCTTCAGATGGAGGGAGGCTTATGAGAGGCGCAGGCCGATCGGTGCAGCACCACTTACATGGTAGGAGTTCTCTGTTTTTTTCTTGCAGAAGTTCGTGCCGCTGTCTCGCAGGGAGGAGCTACGCAAATAGTTTGAGCAGTTACGACAGGAGGGCATGTCTGTGATGTAGTACGAGATGAGATTTGTTGAGTTGGCTCGTCACTTAGTTTGGTTGGTTTCCACTGATAGGGAGAGGATTAGGCGGTTCATTGATGGCCACATATATCAGCTACGGTTTCTTATGACTAGGGAGAGGGTGTATGGTGCTACTTTCGACAAGGTGGTTGACATTGCTCGGCAGATAGAGATGGTCTGCAGTTAGGAGTGTGGAGAGAGGGAGGCCAAGAGGCCTCGTAGCTCGGGTGGTTTCAGTGGTGTCCCTTCTAGGGGTCAGTTCTACCACGGCCGGGGACGTCCTTATAGGCACGCCCAGACGGCTCGTCCAGTTCACCGTAGTGCATCATCCAACCATGGTCCATACAGTGCTCACTCGGGCCATTCGTCATTCAGTATACTACCAGCGTAGAGTTCTCACTATGCCTCGTCCGCTCAAGTTTATATAGGTAGTTCCTCGGTTTATCAGGAGCAACAGTTCCATCAGAGGAGGGGTTGTTTCGAGTGCAGAGACTTTGTTCATATTAAGAGAGATTGCGCTAGGTTGTTGAGTGGGTCTCCATAGCAGAGTTCTTGGCCGATGGAACCAGCTCCAGCAGTTACACCACTCACTCAGCCAACTCGGGGGGAGGCCGATCGGTGGCGGTCAGGCCCAATTCTATGCTATTCCTGCCAGACCAAATGTTATTGCCTCTGATGCAGTGATCACATGTATTGTCTCAGTATACCACAGGGATGCCTTTATATTATTTTGTAATGACCCAACCGGTCGTTCTGAGCATTTGCACTTTGCTCGTTAGTTTGAGGGCATGAGTATCTCCGTATGATGTATTATTACTTGTGTGATTCATCGGTTTTGGTTTTCAGGTGATTCAGAATTGATTTGGAATTACGATTCTCAACTAGGAAGCTTTAAGTTGGAAGAGTTGACCAAGTTTGACTTTTGAGAATTTGACCTCGGAACGGGGTTTTGATGATTCCAATAGCTCTGTAGGATGCTTTTGGATTTAGGAGCGTATTCAGAAAATTATTTGGAAGTCCGTAGTTAAATTAAGCTTGAAATGGCTAAAATAGAAATTTAAGTTTGGAAGTTCGACCGGGGATCGGGGTCGGAATCCAGTTCTGAAAATGTTTATATGTCTGTTATATCATTTATGACTTGTGTGCAAAATTTGAGGTCAATCGGACTTGATTTGTTAGGTTTCGGTATCGAATGTAGAAGTTGAAATTTCTTAGTTTCGTTAAGCTTGAATTGGGATACGATTTGTGGTTTTAGCGTTGGTTGATGTGATTTGAGGTTTCGAATAAGTTTGTATCGTGTTTTAAGACTTGTTGGTATGATTGAATGGGGTCTCGAGGGGCTCGGGTGTGTTTTGGATCACTGGTTGAGAAAGTAGTTAAGTTAAGGATTTGGAGTTTGACCATGGTCAATATCGGGTCAAAGATGATCTTTTTCGGTGTTTTGAGTATGCGAGCAGGTTCGTAGAGTGTGTTATGATTGAAACGCATATATGGTTTGTGTCCGGAAGATTCCAAATGAGTTTTGGGTGCTAAAACAAAAATTCTTTCGTTGCTGATTTTCTGGTGTAAAATAATTACTAAAATGTCAGTTTTTATCCCTTAAATTTCCAGACTTTATTTAAATCTTCAAAACATCATATCTCCCTCATTTTAAGGCCAAATTGAGTGATTCAAAAGCCTAAATTGACTAAAGTTTTACAAGGAATTCATTGGAGGTATCAAAAGAGAGTTTCGGGATTTTTTGAGATACGAAACGAGGCAGAACAACTGGGCAAAACAAATTTTAATATCAAGGGTTTGTTCATTTTCCATTTTTGATGAATTGGAGCTCGGGAAGAGGCAATTTTCGGGAGATTTTTATGGAAACTATTGGGGTAAGTGTTCTTAACTCAATATTGGTTAAATTACATAAATCCATGATTGTTTTTAATATTTAATTGGTGAATTAAGTTGGAAAGTTTAGAAAACTCTCTTAGTTTAATTTGAAGATTTGAGGGTCGAGTTGATGTTGGAATTTGGTAAAATTGGTATGGTTGGACTCGTGGTTAAATGGGCATTCATATTTTGTAACTTTTGTCATGTTCCAAGACGTGAGCCCCACAGGCAATTTTTGAGTGTAATTTCAGATTTTTGGAAAAATTAGTATTTTGATATGAAATTAATTCCTATAATTTGTGTTGACTGGATGGAATTAATTGTGACTAGATTCGAGCCGTTCAGAAGTTGATACGTGCAGAATAAAATTTCTGGAGCATTGTTTAGCTTGCTCAACATTGGATTCGGCTTGTTCGAGGTAAGTAACATCTCTAATATTGGAGTAGAGGGTATGAACCCTGATTATACGTGTTATGTGAATTATTTGGAGGTGACGCACATGCTAAGTGATGGGCGTGTGGGCATGCACCATAGAAATTAAGATTCAGTTGATTCCGTAGAGCTGTTTAGTCAATTAACTTGTATTCTTCCATGTATTTTTATGTGTTAGAGAAACTGAGTTGTGACTCATGTTAGAAATCATGCTTAAGCAAATTTTGGTATTATTGGGACCCACTGAGGTCATTTCTACTGTCGAATTATGTTTCAATTGTAATTTCATACTCAGTCATATTCATTTATTGCATATCATGTCTCAGTCTTTGCTGTTATTTATTTATATGTCATATCATCATTTTGGGCTAGTTTCATGTTATTGTGAGCCCAAGCGACTGGAGAGATTGATGATTGAGTGAGGCCGAGTCCTAACTGTGAGGATAATTATGGGATCGGGTTGCATGCCGCAGCAGGCTAGATTGGATTATTATAGCACGTGAGTTGTCCATGCGGATCCAGATATTGATACTATAGCACGTGAGTTATCCGCACGGATCCAGATGTTGATACTATAGTACGTGAGTTGTTCATGCAGATTAGCGCTTGGGCTGAAGGAGCCCCTCCGGAGTTTGTACACACCCCCAGTGAGCGCAGGTACCTACTGAGTGTGAGTGCCGAGCGATTGGGATTATTGAGTGACTGTGAGGACTGAGTGACCGGGAGGAGTAAGTGAACTGATACTCTGAGAGTATGCATATGATTTTATTACTGAGTTGAATCGCATTGACATGCACACTTGATATACAGGCATAGAGATGTATTTTTTCTCATGTTGTACGATATTGCATCATTCATGACTTCACATACTCATTGACATATAGGCATAGACATGTATTTTCCTCATGCCATTTAAAAATGATCTATCCTATCTGTTGTTGAAACGTTTTTGGGAAAAATCACAGTTTTATAAAACGTACTCATATTTTGGTGATTTCGGTAAAAGATTTGGGTTTTTACTGATATAGTTGAAAAGCAGGATTATTTTTCTGGAACTGTGAACAAACTGAGCATTTTATCTCTGAGCTACTTCTTTTATTACTTCTATTCTGTTGTTATGAACCGTTGTTGGCTATTGGTGTTGGACCCTGACCTTTGTTCCAGCTCGTCACTACTTTCAACCTAAGGTTAGGTTTGTAACTTATTGAGCACATGGGGTCGGTTGTACTCATACTATACTTCTGCACCTTGCGTGCAGATATTGGATGTTGATGTTGCTATGATCGACGGGAGCTGGATTTGAAGATGTACCTGTGTTCTGGTCATAGCTACCTCTTGTTCATGGTAGCCTTAAATTTATAAAAATCTATTTATGTACATTTCGAACAGATGATATATTTATTTCATACCAACTTGTAAATTCTAATCTTAGAAGCTCATAATTTGTACTACCAGTCCTTGGGGAGTGTATCAGAGTCAATTAAATATTAATTGAATCAGATTATTATTATTTGGCTTACTTAGCTGGTGAGATTAGGTTCCATCATGGCTAGTTGGATTTTAGGTCGTGATAAGTTGGTATCAGAGCTCTATGTGTAACGAGCCGGCCGGTCATTTTGAGAATTTAAATCCCGTTCGGTGGCATAAGGTCCTGAGCTACTTTATACTATGTGTATTGACTTGCATGCATGGTTGAATTCAGTTACCGGATGATTCAGAGTCAAATTGGAAGAAGGATTCAAGTTTTGGAAGCTTAAGCGATAATAGTTGACCGGAATTGGATTTTTGTGTAAATGGCTCCTGAATGGGTTTTGGATGATTGCAACAGCTTCGTATGGTAATTTTGGACTTAGGTGTGCATCCGAATTTTGATTTGGAGGTTCGTAGGGTAATTTGGAGCATTTCGGCGAAAGTTAGAAAAGTTAAAGTTTTGAAGGTTGAGAGGTTTGACCAATAGTTGATATTGGCGATATCGGGGTTAGAATACAATTTCGAGTGTTGGAACAGCTCTGTTATGTTATTTGGGACTTGTCTGCAAAATTTGACGTCATTCTGGGTTGGTTTGATAGGTTTCGGCGTGAGTTTTAGAAGTTGGAAGATTTGAAAGTTCATAAGTTCGATTCATGATGCGATTTGTGGTTTTGGCATTGTTTGATATGATTTGAGACCCCGAGTGAGTCCATGTTAGATTATGGAACTTGTTGGTATGCTTGGACAGGGTCCCGGGGGGCCCAGGTGTGTTTCGGACGAGTTTTAGATATTTTTCATGGTTTTGAACATGTCTGGTTCACGTGTTTTCGCACTTGCGACACTTTGGAGCGCAGGTGCAGCTCTGCTTCTGCGTGAGCCTGGTCTCTTCTGCAGTGATAGTGGCTTGGGGGCTCTCTCGCTTCTGCAGAGGCCGGCACGCTGGTGCAAAGGCCGCTTTTGCGGTCCAGCGATCGCATCTACGAAGAAGCTAGCTTCGGTGTTTCCTTTGGAGCTTCTGCATTTCCTTTGGCTCTTCTGCGAGGCCGCTGGTGCGGCTCTAATTCCGGGCCTGGCTAGCTGAGTTTGTATATGCGAACGACTTCTCATAGATGCGTGAGCACAGATGCGCTTCTTTGTCCGCAAATGCGGAAGTCCTCGGCAGAGTTTATATTCGAGGGTTTTGCTATTTTCTCCATATTTTGAGTTTTAAATCTCGATTTTGGGAGCTTCTTTGTGGGTTCTGCAAGCAAATCAATTGGGTAAGGGTTCTTCACCTAGAATTTTATTATATTCCATGATTTTATTTTTATATTTATTATGTAATTTGTATTTTGAGTTGAGGAAAATGAAGGTTTTTGAAGAAAAATTTCAAAATGAAAAATCATGATTTGAGGGACTAAATGGTATTAGAATTTGATAATTTTTGTATGGTTGAGCTCGTATCGGAGTGGGTGTGCGAATTTTGTGAAATTTGTCAGGTTCTGAGGTGCGGACCCGGGGGTCGACTTTTGGGTCGATTTTTAGATTTTGATAAAAAATGAGGCTTTATGATCCGGAATAGCTTCTTATGAGTTTTATTTGTGCTTTGAAGTTATTTTGGTTAGATTTGAGCCGTCGAGAGGCCATTTCACCGAGAAGTTCATTTTTGAGTATCAGTCTGTCTTCTTCGAGATAAGTATCTTGCCTAACTTCGTGTGGGGGAACTACCCCTTAGGATTTGAGTCTTCTATGCTAATTATAATCCGTGTACGTGAGGTGCCGAGTACGTGCTCGAACTCATTTGTGGAAAATTGGCCTTTTAGGGTTCTTAGGTCCTTGTATTCACTGAATATGCAGTTGTTCTCTTTATGATTATGTTTCTTAATTACTAGTTTTACTTCTACCTGCTTTTATTAGAGTTAATTGCTTCATGATCCACTCTTGTTGTTTATTTGATTCATATGTGCCTTAACTGAAATTGTTATCTCTTCTATTTCCATGTTGTCTTTCCCCTAACTGCTTATCTTTATTTGAAGTTATAATTGTCTCTTCTGTAATTGTTCATCCTTAATTGAGGCTATGATTATCTTTATACTGCTTATCCTTAATTGAAGTTGTTATGTCTCTTTCATAATTTCCCAACCATAAAAGATGTTTAGATATCCTATATCTTAGTTGACTTATCCTTATTTAGAATTATTCGACTTGTGTTAGCTTCTTTGTTGTTGAACTGTTCATTGTGCGACCGTTGTTACCTATTATTTCCTTACATGTTGATTTGTTCTTATTATGACTAGCAATTTCTATTGTGGCTACTCCTTGTGAATTAGTTCCTCCGTTCCTTTGAGTTCTGGAATTTCTGAGTTGACTTATTTGTCGTACCCTTGTATTACTGCCATTGTTGCTGTTGTACTTGTTGTGGTGAGGCACGAGGTTTTTGTCGTGCGGTTGCTGTTATTGTGATGCACGAGGTTTTTGTCGTGCAGTTGTTGTTAAGGGGTTGCACGAGGTTTCTGTCGTGCTATTGTTACTATTGATATTTGCACATGCGGCGTGACAAGGCGGGATATATATATATATATGGGTTGCGCATATGGCTAGACAAGGTGGGAACATTATTATGCACGTGTGGCAAGACAAGGCTGGCATTTACTTTACTATTGCACATCTGGCGAGACAAGGTGGGCTATGTTAGGGATTGATTTGTGATGACTTGTGATGGCCTGGGGTCATTCTTGTTGCTGATTTTTGTGTAGTGGTACACTTACCTGTGTGAGCTTTATCTTGTGGAAAGTTATGAGAAAACATTCTACGTGCTATCTATTTCTTTTCCTATACTTACTAGCGGGCATAAACTATGTTAGGACACTTGCACAAGCATACACGTAGTTGAGTACTCTTATCGGTTAAGAGGTTTTCTTGATATTGTTGAGTATAGATGCACACCCTTGTTTACTTTCCTTCTATGAGAGAATGGCTCTATTTGGCACGTGAGTCGTCAGTGCAGTTATGAAGTGTAATGACGGCACAGGATGCCAAGTGTTAGGGTTCAGGTATTGGGACCCGTGAGTTATGAATAGTAGGAGGCTCGGTACCTTGTGGATTTTATTGACTAAACCCTGGTGTGAAAGCGGTCGTTTTGTTGAGTTGTTACTTTTCCTTTCTTTATCTGTGATTATCGGATTTAGACTGTATTTTCGTTCATTCTTCTATGTCATTATTATGGTGTTCCGTTGATCGTTGTTGTTTTCCTTCCTTATTGCAATTACCGTATTATTTGCCACTTCACATAGTCTTTATGTAGATATCATACTTTGTTGTTCCTATACTCATACTTGTTCAGGTTATTTAGTTCAGTAGGTGTCTTGATTGTTCCTCGTTACTACTCCACTGAGGTTAGTCTTGATACTTGTTGGGTACCGCCGTGGTGTACTCATACTACACTTCTGCACATTTTTTATGCAGATTCAGGTATTTCGAAGTCAATTGATCATTAGCTAGCTATGCGGATTGTTGTTGTGGAGACTCAAGGTAAATCTGTTGTTGCGTTCGCAGGTTTCGGAGTCACCTTCCTATTTTGTATTCACACTGTTTTTTACCTATTTCCAAATAGTTGTATTTAGAAATTTGTAGCAAACTCTGTAGATCTTATAACTTGTATAACCGGTTTTGGGACTTATAAATTTTATAGAGATTTTCATTTCAAAAATTGTTAGATGTTATTTAATTATTGATGTTGTTCAGTAAATGTTAGACTTACCTAGTCCCTAAGACTAGGTGCCATCACGATACCCAACGAAGGGAAAATTGGGTCGTGACACTATGTTCATAGGTTCTATAAGTCATGAGCAAGTGTCTAGTAGAGTCTTGCGGATCGGTATGATGACGTCCATACTTATCTTCGAGAGGCTACAGGGCATTTAGGATAATTTCCCATCTTTATTTCCTTATCGTGCGAAATTGATTTAACTTAAAGCATAACTCCTTGAATTCCTTCCACGCATTCGTGTGCGCATGTGAGCGCTCAGTATCAGTTGTGTATTATTGGCTTGTGATTCCAGGGATAACGAGCGAAATGTATATTATGTATTTTGGTGATAGGCCAGTCTGGAGGACTTAAGGCCGGGTTTAGACCGCAGCTTTGACTCGGCAGTTTCGGTTGTGAGAACTTGTACATTTGGACCCATATGTCCGGTAATGTCTCCACAAGTGAAATTTATGGCTCGATGAGCGATTGAATGGCTATATGATAAGTATGATGTGACTGTAGGATGTGTTCCGATGGGTTGAATGTGACGAATAAGGTTTACTTGTGACTCAAGAGTTCGCTATTGGGTACTTGATTTATGTCTTGATTTGACGTATAGTCTCGAGTTGTGAGTGTATTGAAGGATCTTTCACGTTGTTAAATTGTGGGACAAATTAAATTATTATGTCTTTTCAATGAGTTTGGACTCAAGAAGGTTAAGTGATTACGCAGTAGTTATGGCTATAAAAGGGTATAGAAAGATGCCATTTTGATGCCACGCAGGCGGGTTATCACCTGCGGGGTAATTTACGGATGTGTGATCCTTATAATATTGAGTGGAGAGTTTCTTTTCTACCAGCGGTGTGTATGTATTGAGATTTGAATTTGAATCTAGGTGAGAAAGTTGACTTGAGTGCCAAGAGAATAAATGCGAACTTAGCGGATGATTGAGGTATTTTATGGTTGGTGTTGCCTTAGCTTGAGAAGAATTTTCATTGAACTGACTACGGTATTATGGCAGTAATAGAGTATGAGTATTGTGAGCTATCGAGTGTTTTAATCTATGGCTTTGGTCCAAGTGGGGGAGCCTGCTATTGACAATGTAATTTCATCGTTATATGTTAAATTTTAGTTTTGGTCTGAGACATACTTGTGGGTTAGTCATGACTTGCGGAGGTTGAGATGGAGGATGACTCGAGTAAGGAAAATTTCTGAATACGGGTTACACTGCACTTTGTGAAAATATGAAAATCGTGGAATGATTAAGTTGTTATTTTGAAAAATATAGTACGCACGAAGTATAAATTTGATTGATGGTGTTAAAGCATGATTACTTGCGGTAATTCTGTATGACTATGGATTCTACATTCCAGTATAAGAAAGGTAAAAGAACAATTTTAAATTCACATAACATACTTTCAGAGTGCGATTGGGATTATTGAGTGACTGTAAGGACTGAGTGACCAGGAGGAGTGAGTGAATTGATACTATGAGAGTATGCACATGGTTTTATTACTGCGTTGCATCGCATTGACATGCACACTTGACATACAGGCATAGAGATGCATTTTTCCTCATGTTGTACGATATTGCATCATTCATGACTTCACATACTCATTGACATGTAGGCATAGAGATGTATTTTCCTCATGCCATTTGAAAATGAAACATCCTATCTGTTGTTGAAAAGGTTTTGGGAAAAATCACAGTTTTACAAAACGTACTCACATTTTGGTGATTTCGGTAAAAGATTTGGGTTTTCACTGATATACTTGAAAAGCAGGCTTATTTTTCTGGAACTGTGAACGAGCTGAGCATTTTATCTCTGAGCTACTTCTTAAATTACTTCTATTCTATTGTTATGAACTGTTATTGGCTATTGATGTTCGACCCTAACCTTTGTTCCAGCTCGTCACTACTTTCAACCTAAGGTTAGGTTTGTTACTTATTGAGTACATGGGGTCAGTTGTACTCGTACTACACTTCTGCACCCTGCCTGCAGATATTGGATGTTGATGTTGCTATGATCGATGGGAGCTTGATTTGAAGATGTACCTGTGTTCCGGTCATAGCTACCTCTTGTTCATGGTAGCCTTAGATTTATAAAAATCTGTTTATGTACATTTCGAACAGATGATGTATTTATTTTATACCAGCTTATAAATTCTAATCTTAGAAGCTCATAATTTATAGTACCAGTCCTTGGAGAGTGTATTAGAGTCAATTAAATATTAATTAAATCGTATTATTGTTATTTGGCTTACCTAGCGGGCGAGGTTAGGTACCATCACGGCTAGTTGGATTTTGGGTCATGACATATTTGACCCTGGTTCCACTTATTCGTATGTATCATCGTATTTTACTCATTATCTGGATATGCCCCATGAGTCCTTAGTTTCACTTGTTCATGTATCTACGTCGGTGGGCAACACCATTGTAGTGGACTGAGTATATCGATCGTGTGTAGTGACTATTGGGGGATTGGAGACTAGAGTTGATCTCTTGCTTCTTAGTATGGTTGATTTCAATGTGATCTTGGGTATGGATTGGTTGTCTCCATGTCATGCTGTTCTGGAATGTCTTGCTAAGACCGTGATGCTAGCGATGTCGGGGATACCAAGGATTGAGCGGAGAGGTTCTCTAGGCTATGTTCCCAGCAGAGTGATTTCATATTTGAAGAACCAGCGGATGGTTGGGAAGGGTTGTTTATCTTATTTTGCCTTTGTGAGGGATGTTAGTACTGATGCTTTTTCTATTGATTCTGTTCCGATGGTGTGAGATTTGTCGGATGTGTTTCCTACATACCTACCGGGCATGCCGCACGACATGGATATTAACTTTGGTATTGACTTGGTGTCAGGCACTCAGCTCATTTCTATTCCTCTGTATCATATGGCACGAGCTGAGTTGAAGGAATTAAAGGAGCAGCTTCAGAAACTTCTTGATAAAGGGTTCATTAGGCCTAGTATGTCGCCTTGGGGCACACCGATTATGTTTGTGAAGAAGGAGGATGGTACTATGCGGATGTTCATTAATTACAGGCAGTTGAACAAAGTTACAATCAAAAAACAAGCATCAGGGAGCGAGGGTGTTCTCTAAGATTGACTTGAGATCTCGGTATCACCAGTTGAAGATTCGGGACTCGGATATTCTAAAGACAGCATTCAGGGAGCGAGGGTGTTCTCTAAGATTGACTTGAGGTCTGGGTATCACCAGTTGAAGATTCGGGACTCGAATATTCTAAAGACAGCATTCAGAACTCGTTATAGTCATTATGAATTCCTCGTGATGTCTTTTGGGCTGACCAACGCCCCAGCAGCATTCATGCATCTGATGAACAGTGTACCTCAGCCTTATCTCGACTCGTTTGTCATAGTTTTCATTGATGATATCCTGGTGTACTCTTGTAGCTAGGAGGAGCATGCCCAGCATTTGAGGATTGTGTTGCAGTGGTTGAGGGAGGAGAAGCTTTATGCTAAGTTATCCAAATGTGAGTTTTGGCTTAGTTTAGTGGCATTCTTTGGGCATGTGGTGTCCAGTGAGGGGATTCAAGTGGATCCGAAGAAGATAGAGGCGATTCAGAGTTAGCCCAGACCGTCCTCAGCTATGGAGATTTGGAGCTTTCTCAGCTTGGCCGGTTACTATCGTCACTTCGTGGAGGGTTTCTCGTCTATTGCATCGCCTTTGACCAAATTAACCCAGAAGGGTGCTATTTTTAGATGGTCGGATGAGTGTGAGGAGAGCTTTCAGAAGCTCAAGACTGCCTTGACCACAGCTCCAGTTCTAGTTTTACCTTCAGCTTCAGGCTCTTATACAGTGCATTGTGATGTTTCTCGGATCAGTATTGGGTGTGTATTGATGCAGGGAGGTAGAGTGATTATTTATGCTTCGCGTCAGTTGAAGCCTCCTGAGAAGAACTACCTTGTCCATGATTTGAAGTTACCCGCCATCGTTCATGCATTGAAGATTTGGAGTCACTATCTCTACGGTGTGTCTTGTGAGGTGTTTATAGATCATCGGAGTCTCCAGTATTTGTTCAAACATAAGGATCTGAATTTGAGGCAGTGGAGATGGTTGGAGCTGCTAAAGGACTATGATATCACTATTTTATGTCATCCCGGGAAGGCCAATGTGGTGGCGGATGCCTTGAGTAAAAAGGCAGTGAGTATGGGTAGCCTTGCATTCATTCCTGTTAGTGAGAGACCGCTTGCAGTTGATGTTCAGGCCTTGGCCAACCAGTTCGTGAGATTAGATATTTCGGAGCCTAGCTGGGTTCTAGCTTGTGTGGTTTCTCGATCTTCCTTATATGATCGCATCAGAGAGCGCCAACATGATGATCCCTATTTGCTTATCCTTAAGGACACGGTTTAGCATGGTGATGCCAGAGATGTTACTATCGGTGATGATGGGGTATTGAGGATGCAGGGTCGGATTTGTGTACCTAATATGGATGGGTTACACGAGTTGATTCTTGAGGAGGCCCACAGTTTACGGTATTCCATTCATCCGGGTGCCGCAAAGATGTATCAGAACTTGAGGCAGCATTATTGGTATAGGAGAATGAAAAAGGATATAGTGGGGTTTGTAACTCGGTGCCTTGTCAGCAGGTGAAGTATGACCATCATAGACCGGGTGGATTTCTTCAGAGGCTAGATATTCCAGAGTGGAAATGGGAGCGGATCACCATGGATTTTGTAGTTGGGCTCCCACGGGCTTTGAGGAAGTTCGATACTATTTGGGTGATTGTGGATCGGCTGACCAAGTCCACGTACTTCATTCTAGTTGGTACTACTTATTCTTCGGAGCGGTTGGCTGAGATTTACATCCGAGAGATTGTTCTCCTTCACGATGTGCCAGTGTCCATCATTTCAGATCGGGGCACGCAATTTACATCAAAGTTTTGTAGAGCCGTGCAGCGAGAGTTGGGTACCCAGGTGGAGCTGAGTACAGCATTTCACCGTCAGACAGACAGACAGTCCAAGAACACTATTCAGATATTGGAGGATATGCTATGCACTTGTGTCATTGATTTTGGGGGTTCATGGGATCGGTTTCTACCACTCGCAGAGTTTGCCTACAACAACAACTACCAGTCGAGCATTCAGATGGCTCCATATGAGGCTTTGTATGGGAGATGGTGTAGATCTCCAGTGAGTTGGTTTGAGCCTGGTGAGGCTAGACTATTGGGTACTGACTTGGTCCAGGATGCGTTGGACAAAGTTAAGATGATTCAGGAGTGGTTTCGCATGGCGCAGTCTAGACAGAAGAGTTATGACGACAGGAAGGTCCATGATGTTTCTTACATGGTTGGGGAGAAGGTACTGCTCAAGGTTTCACCCATGAAGAGTGTTATGAGATTCGGGAAGAAGGGAAAGTTGATCCCTCGGTATATTGGGCCATTTTAGGTACTTCAGATGGCTTACAAGCTTTCCTTGCCACCTAGTTTGTCGAGTGTGCGTCCAGTTTTTCATGTTTCTATGCTCCGTAAGTATGTTGGCGATCCATCTCATGTTTTGGATTTTAGCACAGTTCAGTTGGATAGTGATTTGACTTATGATGTGGAGTTGGTGGCCATTTTAGGTCGGCAGGTTCAAAAGTTGAGGTCAAAGGACATAGCTTCAGTGAAGGTGCAGTGAAGAGGCCAGCCAGTTGAGGAGGCTACTTGGGAGACCGAACGGAAAATGCGGAGCATATATCCACACCTATTTGAGACTCCAGGTATGTTTCTAGACTCGTTCGAGGTCGAACGTTTATTTAAGAGGGGGAGAATGTAACGACCCGGCCGGTTATTTTGAGAGTTGTAGCCCCGTTCCCCCATTTACTGCTTATTTTGTACTTTATAGTTGTTATGTGACTCGTCAGAGTAGTCGGTTGGGGTCCGGAGTGAATTCAGAATGAAATACAACACTTAGTCTCAAGGTTGAAAGCTTAAGTTAAAATGATTGACCAGATGTCGATATATGAGTAAACAACTTCGGATTTGAGTTTTGATGGTTCTGTTAGCTCCGTTGGGTGATGTTGGACTTAGGAGCGTGTCCGGATTATGATTTGGGATCCGTGTGGAATTAGGCTTGAAATGGCGAAAGTTAAAGTTTTGGGAGGTTTGACCGGGAGTGGACTCTTTGGATATCGAGGTCGGATTCCGATTACGGAAGTTGGAATAGGTCCGTAATATCGTTTGTGACTTGTGTGCAAAATTTGGGGTCAATAGACAATGTTTTGATAGGTTTCAGCATCGTTTGTAGAAGTTGAATTTCCTTAGTTTCAATAGGATTGAATTAGGGTTGCGATTCGTATTTTTGAAGTTGTTTGATGTGATTTGAGGGCTTGACTAAGTTCATATGGGGTTTTAGGACTTGTTTGTATGTTTGGTTGAGGTCCCGGGGGCCTCGAGTTGATTCTGGATAGTTAACGGATCAAAAGTTGAAGTTGAGTGATTGCTGAAGTTGGACCTCTGCTGGTGTAACCGCACCTACGGAGCTTTGATTGCAGGTGCAATCTCGCAGGTGTGGGCTGCTTGTGCAGGTGCGAGATTGGAGGGGACTGTACAGGTGGTCACGGGTGCGAGGCTTTTCTGTACCTGCGTGGCCGCATGTGCGGTGAGAGGTGCGCAGAAGCAGAAAGCGCGCAGGTGCTATGGGAAATTCTGCATCTGCATGACCGCAGATACAGTAGGAGGACCGCAGAAGCGGAACTAGGCAGATGGGCTTGGTCCGCAGAAGCGGCTTGGATGCTCGCAAAAGCGAGTCTCCAAAATCGGAGTGAGGGGCCGCAGGAGCGGAATGAGCCGCAGATGCGTGTGTGATGTCGCTTCTGCGATGCCGCAGAAGCGGTTAAGTATCTGCATAAGCAGAAAGCCTGGGCAGATTATTAAAATAAGGATTCGCGATTTTGGCTTCATTTCAAACATTTCAAGCACGGTTTAGGCCATTCTTGAGAGGATATTTGAGGGGTTTCTTAAGGTAAGTCCCTTGTATTCATTATTGATCAATAATCTTTCTTCCCCATTGATTTTCCCACTTAGTTAGTATGTATTTAAGGTATAAATTGGGAGTTTGAGGCTAGGGATTTGGAGTGTTGGATTTGGGGATTTAGGTGACAATTTGGTGTCGAATTTTGATAAAGTTGGTATGGTTGGACTCGTGGTTGAATGGACTTTTGAGTTTTGTGGCTTTTATTGAATTTTGAAACTTGGGCCCGGGGGCCGGCTTTTGAGTCGATTTTTTACTTTTGATTAATAACTTAGTATTTTTCTTCTGGAATTGATTCCCTTAGCCCGTATTGATTATATCGAATTGTTTATGCCTAGATTCGAGGTATTCGGAGGCCGTTTTCGCGAGGTAAGGGTATATTGGAATAGAGATTTTCTCGGATTGAGGTAAGTAACAGTTCTAAATTTGGTTCTGAGGGTACGAAACTCGTATTACATGTAATGTATTTGGCTTTGAGGTAACGCACATGTTAGGTGACGGGCGTGTGGGCGTGCACCGTAGGAATTGGGACTTGGTCAAATTCCATGGAACTATGTAGTTGAATAATCTGTTATTATTTGTACATTCTCCGTGTATTAGAGAACTTGAACCACAAATCATGTTTCGACTATGTGTTGGCACTGTAGGGACCCACAGAGGTCGTGTACATGTTGAATTATCTGCTAAATTATTATTTTGTACTCAGTCACAGTTTTACTTGTACATTATATCTCAGTCTCTATTGTTCCTTGTTAATACATTATATCATTTCTGTTGGGGCTAATTTTCATGATTACTGAGAGCCCGAGAGACAGGAGAGATTGATGACTGAGTGAGGCCGAGGACCTGATTGTGAGATATTGATACTACAGCACGTGAGTTGTTCGTGCAGCATATGAGTTGTCCGTGCGAATCCGGGTATTATACTATAGCACGTGAGTTGTCCGTGCAGTACGTGAGTTGTACGTGAGGATTGTAGCCTATCATCAAGAAGCTAATATGTTATTCGCAAGAAACGCTACATTATCAAAGGTCTATCTTGCAAAGTATTTAAAATTTCTACCTCAAACGCTAACTAACATGGTCATGTTAAATATTACTTTGTTGGCATTGACATTTTCACTGCATAAAGCTAATTAAAGAAATTATTCCATGTTTTCATAATTGTGACATTCCTCATGTTAAAAATATTTTTTCATCTTCTTAAAACTTGCAAGATTGCAACACTCAAGCTTGCCTCTTCAAGTTATATCCTTAAAGAAGTGTAAATTCGATTGAGCAAAGTAAAAACAAGCCAACACATTGTGCTATTTTGTCTGGATTTCTAAACAGATCCATGTATCGAAATTAACATAAGGCTTCCGAGAACTTATGTGGAGCAATTACTTCCTTTATCGAATTAGCTTAATATGATTAATATTCATTATTTTCAAGAACTTCGTAAACTTCTTTATTGATTTTTATTATATAACTTGCACACACAATTTTTTGAAGTAATTTTTTTAAACTCATTGATAAAGGGTATACGCGCAACGCGCGTGTCCAGAAATTAGTGTATATATATATATATATATATGCGCGTGTGTGTATGTGTGTGCGCGCGCGCAATGCATACGTATGAGAGGGATAATTATTCATAGTGTATATATATATATATATATATGGCGTATGCATATGTACAAGAAATACTCGATATGCATATATGTATATACATAATGTATGACTACAACTATAATATGTAATCCGACATATATTTAGCCCATCATACCCATATCAATCCGCACGAAAATAACCATCGTATCAATATCACTCTCACCCTCACCACGTATGTACATGAGAGACTGATATGCATAATGCAATGCATATGTATGAGAGGGATAATTTGACATGCCTTGAACCTGGGACTGGACGTAACACGGCACCCGGTGCTTGACTACATGCGACCGAGCGAACCAACTAGTTGGCTGGATCAACATGTGATATCATAACATACTGAATGCGGAAGATAAACTAACACATGTTGATATACTGAAAGTCTAAATGATATAAATCAAGTGTGGAAACACTAATACAACTCTGAAACATGTATGTAGCCAACATTGCTTAACATGAAAGGCTTGCGACTCTGTCTAACTGATACTATAGTCTATGAAGCCTCTAATGAAGTACTAAAAATACTGACTGCCTGTAAATACTGAAAGACTGTAAAATAATGATAGTGCCCCGAAAGACCTAAGGCTCACCAAATAGCTGGTACAAGAATCCTAGCGCTCTGAATTGTCAACCTGTAAATTATTACATGCATCGTGAGATCCAGGCCCCGGGCAAAAGGGACGTCAGTACATTTGAATTGTACTAGTATGTAAAGCAACTGAAAGAAAGAACTATAGATTCTGAAACTGAAACTGAACCGATAACTTGAAATGATAATTGATAACTAATAATTGAAATGATAACTGATAACTGAACTGAACAAAGAAAGTAAGGATATGAATACTCCCTCTTCTGAATGATGAACCACTTATTTATCTGAATAAACTACGGTCTCGGGCCCAATATATATGTGCAAAGGCTACGGCCTTAGGCCCAAGTATACTTATACATAACTACGGCCTCAGGCCCAAAATGCATAAAGCATAAACTACGGCCTCAGGCCCAAATACAGGTGTTCAACATTCAGGGATTTAAATTCAGGAACTGAGAATCATACTGCAATATGTGATGCTGAAATACTGAATCATATTGAGTTATATGATACTGGAATACTGAATAGGACTAGACTAAGACATGTATTCTTGAACTGATTATAAAAACTAAAACTTCAATTGTTTATGACATGCTGAGTAATATAGACTGAGACTCATGGGCATCAAACTCAAGTATATATTGATTACGCACTGAGCTCACAACGTTCAAAATGAAATTCATGAACGAGTTATGAAGCTAGAGAACAGAAGTTTTGCAATTATTCAAGAAACTAGGCTTAACTATATTTCTGAGGTAATTAGTAACGTTGTAAAAGAATCGTAGTGTAGGGAGAATCATTAACATTCCCAAACATAGAGAGTTGGCCTCACATATCTTAACTTTCTACTCTTGAGCGTAATGCAATATCTTCCAACCCTTTCAACTATAATCTATATCAATACAAGTCAAAGGGATTCCATATTAGCAATAATACTCATGTCTTGGTCACTTAGACATCTCATCAAACACTTTATGGGCGTAAAGCCTCATCACCTTCATTAATGATGTTTCTACACCCAATAAACCAATCTCTTACTCCAAGATAAATTCTAAAATCTCAAATTTCTTATAATCAATATCATTCTTCATCACCCATAACATAAACAACACCCTTAACTAATAACCAACAATCAACAATCTAAATCCATAATCATTCATGTTTTTCTATCAAACCCATCCACTCATATCTCATGAACTAGAGTCTATAATCATTAATCCAATACTATAATGAAGTAGAGGGTGCAGATATTACCGTTTTGACGTTCAATCCTCTTGAATTCGAGTTCTAGGGTTTCGTCTCTCAAAGCTGATGTTCCAATCGAATAGCTAATAATTTGAAGGGTTTACCCATGTTAATAAGGTATTGGCGAATTTAAATAAACTTAGGATCACCATTAAAACTTACCTTGGATGGTGGAGGGACCTTTGAGGAGTTAAGTTCTTAAGAGCTTCCCTTTCAAGAGCAAGTTTAGTTGTTTTGGGGTGTAGGGGATGAAGTAGGCTTTTAAAATGACCCCCCCCCCCCATTCCCCTGATTTTACTGCTCCCTCAAACCTACTATAGGCGA
>AWOL01S0003558.1:236131-246811 GCA_000715115.1 Nicotiana otophora
TTAAATCATCTATTGCCATCTATTCCTCAACCTACAGATTGGACGATATCTAAGTTCAAACTGAACTAGCTCAACCCTGTCAACCTCATTGACCAATAATCCTGGCGTGCTGGCATAAAAAGATACAAATAGACCAGTTATATAGAGGACACTCACTCGTGTACACGGTTTTGAATTGCCTCTTCTCCTTCCAGCTTTTCATGCCAAGGAATCTGCTCATTAGCACGCCCCCACAACTCTTGTTGTTCAAAGGCCATCAGTTGAAGTTGACCATTGCCCTGCCAGTGAGAAGCCATAAGATCAATACAATATCCTGGGTCTGGGAGTAGAACTAAAGGCACCTAATTTCCTTTATTTCTTGACAAGCCACTAAAGGCACCTAACTTAAAAGGTGAAAACCATTCCTACGAAATTTGAGTGCAGACACATAGTTAAACAGTCAAACTACATGCAGATTATCTGTTTCATGAATATTCAGCATTGAAACTAACCAAATCATTATTTTTTCCCGTTCCAGGCCCTGACTTTCCCTTTGATGATATCCTATTTAACATAGATACTTCATCAAGTTCTGAAGTTGAAGCTGATTGAGGGACTCTTGTTGGAGACTTGTTAGTCAATCTATTCATCCAGTAGTTTAGAGCTCGCGGTAATTGCAGCCAGAAAAGAGCTTCCATGGGTTCACCAAATATAGCAGCAGCAAAGGCAAACCTTACTGCAGAACCTTTATCCACTAGCCCAGCATACAGTCTAACCGTCTCATCATTAAGTATGCACCCTTGAGTAACAGACAATGAAACATGTCAAATGCTTCACCAAGTGTATTGTCTTTTACACAAAGTTAAATGTAAATGCTGATCGACTATACATTCTACAACATAATATGGATTACACAAAAATAACACCTTCTCTACGATAAGGTTCCAGTACTTTGAGAAGCATCTCAGGCACTACAGAGTCACCAATACGGGGTGATTCAATCATGTGATTACGAAGATCTCCAGCTGTTGGAGTTCCAGGAACTTGGTAGTTTGCATCATCTGGGGTTGTACTCCATGTATTAAACCATGACGGCTTCACACCTAACTGTAAGATGGTACGTAATGCCTGCAGTAGAAAATATCCACTATAATACGAACTTTTTTTTTTTACCGAAAATAAAGCTACAGGATTTGTTGCATACCAACAAAAAGGCCGATAATTGTACTAATTTAACAACCTTAACCCAAATAGTTAATTTTGACAAGTCAAATGGACTTCAAGTCTAACTCAACCCTAAAATCTAGCTTTTAGGGTGAGGACTCCCAAAGACCATATAAGTAGAAACCCGCTCATTACCTCAACCAACATGGGAAACCAAAAATCTGGGCACGCCAAGACTGGACTTTCGAGGCGTGAATAACGTGACATAGGGGGCAACATTGGATAACACAACAATTCAGTCTGGCTATGATACAATGATTAAAAAAAACAATGGACCTTCGGCCTAACTCAACCTCACAAGCTAGCTCATGAGGTGAGGATTCTCCGGGACCATATAAAGAGGCAACAACTTCCCCCTACCAATGCTTGACACATGACATATTTAAAACATTTTTCTCAATAAAGCAGTCCTAACTATATTAGTTTAGCATACTTGGTGGAAAAAAGTGAAAGCAAAGTTACCAGGGCATGTGGTGTGGGTAGTAATATGGGAGAACACAAAGGCACCGGTCGAAATCTCTCTTTGAGTGGTCGAGCTTGGGGACCATGGACCATTTTATTGTCACTTCTGCATAAGCAAAAAACAGTTTTACAAAGATATGCAAGTTCAGGAACCAGGAACTCTGTAAAACAAATCTATCTAGAATAGACAAAAGTTTGAAGTATAACAACAACAAGAACAACAAAAAACCCAGTATAATCCCACAAGTGGGGTCTAGGGAGGGTAGTGTGTACGCAGACCTTACCCCTAACAAAATTAGATACTATTTTAGGTTATTGGAGAATGTAAAAGAAATTGCATCAAGTTAGTATTTCCATTCATACTGCAAATATCAATTTTCTGCCTCCGGGAGTAGAAATTGCACAATATCAGACAACAAACAGGATTCACTTAAGTTGTTCTCCCTGTGTGTTATACGGACTAGCATTCCTTAGTTTCAAGGCTAACGCAGGGACCTTTAACAGTTTCTGAAAGTTTATTACAGTATCAGGATTCTCTAAAATGTAGCGGGTAATGACGGCAATTCAAAGAAGCTAAAGCTAATTTCCCAAAAAAAAAAACGAGTGTGACAGAGACGATCAGAATACCAAATAATTAAAATTAAGGAACCTTCTTGAAAAGGACCAGTAATAGAACAAATTGAAACAGCATCACAGAATAAAATAACCAATCAAATCATGATGAACTCGTGCTAACTCCTAAGCACGATTGCGGACGATAAAAGAAGCAGAAACCGAGAAGCATTTACTTATTTTATGAAGGCTCCAGACAAGCATTTACTTTATCTGTGACCATGCATCTAGGAGGACAAGAAAGTGTATTATAACCAACACTGCAATTATTCCAGAGTCTAGAGTAGGCAAGCGGCTTCCTTCTCCAGCAGGTTTGTACATTTCAATTTTTACTGAAAGATGCTATTTTTAACCCGGGAGAACAGATAAAACAGATGATAAGACAGAATAGTAAGCTTGTTTGGACATACATATTGACTTCAACAAGGCGAAAGCTGCTATCAGCTCCAGCAATACATAACACCAGTGGATCATTCTTATCTGATCGCAAAGGCAACCAATCGAGTTCCAACACAAGAGTTCCAGGAAATTGAGGTTGTAAAAGTGAATTGGCTAATGGATCGGGCGAGTCCTGCAAATGAGAAAAGCGATATAGTTTAGAAGCAATTAGAACTGTGTGCCAGACTTTATGATAAAACCTTCGAACAGCCAATCCTTGAGACTTTTGGCGAAACCCATGCAAAGAACTTGAGATAGGGGTAATGGAATGTTCAGTTATTCAGGTTCTATGGATCTAAATGAGATACGATTACAGATAAGGATTCACCCCCACGAAATGAAGCAGCATTGGGATTTCTGATACTACTGGTTATACTCTTAATCAGCAAAGCAAAAGTATAGCAACTCAGCTACCATTATGTATCTCATTATCTGTATTTTGAAGATGGGGAAACCTACACAAATTCAAATATCTCGACTTCCATATAAAGGAGGACACAAAAGCACACAGAATATTGAGGCACATGCAAAGAAATCAACAAGGGGAATTTCTCGCTTACCAGATCAAACACCGAGAATGTGTTATCATAAAATAAAATGGCAATACGCCCACGGCTACGATCTCCAGGAACAACTGGTGAGAACTTGATTCTGCGGATCCCTTCCCTATGGGTATTAAATGAAGACGACTGTCCAGTAGTAACATCCCACCAACGTATGTTTCCAGACCTGTCTCCCATAACCTGCAGAACGGATGCATAACTGCCAACCTTGTTAACAAATAAGCAACCAGACAGAAAGTGACACTTCAATGTAAAAAGAACACATGACATACCACATGAGGCAGCCGATAGGCCATTGCTGTCACCAATCCCTCAGATGAAACAAATGAAGATGAAGGCCACTTTGGTCTGGAAAAATGACAATAGCATTATGCGAGGTACATTAGTACAGCTGATAGTAAAACAAAGACACAGAAAGAGATAAGCAGATTCAAAGGTAAGGTAATCTGATTCTCTCTCTCACACACACACCCAAAAGAATTTCACAAGAAGTGACCTACACTTTTTTTTTGATAAGGTAAATAAGAAGTGACCTACACTTCTCTTTTAGATTGTCCCAGAAACTTGACATCTTTACTTATCATTGAACCTAACAAAAATCGATATTATTTATACTATTTCAAGCTTCATGCTATATCTTTCAAACAATTACTCTTTTCATTTTTCTTTTGGGGTGCATTTCTAACTACTTAAGAAAACATTTCTACCAATGTACTTTCCTCTGAATTTACAAGCAGGTGAACTAGGGTCATTTTTACTGGATGAGGGAGCCTAAGGGGTGATGCCAGAAGAAAAAGAGCCCTCTGCTCTTCAGAAATTAAAGAATATTAAATGAGCAAGTCAAAAATACAACTGTTTATGCCAAAGAAAGAAAAAGAAAATAGTACTAATCTACCAGCCCAGGTTAGTGTAAAGCTCTGACAGTAATTTATAACAATCACGATATGCAAATTGAACCATACCAGAAGCAGAAGAAAATTAACACACTTTTTTACTACAAGTATTTTAATTTTCTTCAGTTCCTCATACTTAATTTGACCAAGATCATTCGTGAGAAATACTTATTTAATTGACATCATACATCAAAATAGAACTGAATAATCAGTTTATTTTGGCGTTGGCTGCGTCATTGAGTATTACTCCTATTTCCTTTACAACACTTTCTTTTGCTGCCTCACTTCACCCATTTGTTTTTCTAGTCAAATAACAACAACAACAACAACAACATACCCAGTATAATCCCACAAGTGAAGCCTGGAGAGGGTAGTGTTTACGCAGCCTTACCCCTACCTTGGCAGGCAGAGAGGCTGTTTTCGATAGACCCTCGGCTCAAAGCAAACATGCATAACCAATCACAACAGAATAGAGAAAAAAACGCAGTAGTGAGAAAGTCAAAAAAGCAGTAATACCGACAAGATACTAGAAAAACCAGAACTAAAGCATCAAGGTAGTAGTAGAAATCTAGGAATTTCTAGTCAAATAATAGTTTAAAAAAAAGTTATCCCAATTAACAATAAAGAGAATGCTCCTACAGTGGGAACCAAGGCGACATCTTGGAGATATTTACATTCTGATTTGACAGCAGGTCCTCCAATGTAATCTGCCATCTTTTAACCCCCATTCTCTGAGGACATACTTTTCCTACAACTCCAGCATTTTTCTTTTCTTGTTATAAATTTTCATGCATAAATAGAGACCACTGATGATCTAATATCTTGCACTCACTGCAACAGATACCTCATAAAAGAAGATCAGAGATTTGCACTACAATTGAAAAAACATTATGAGGTATTAATTTTTGTTACCAAGTCATAAATAAAGATTTAAACTGGAGCTCAGAATTAAAGGAAGACCATAGGTACACCAAAATTATCTAATCAATTGCATTGGTTGCTAACAGGCCACAGGGATACACTTTAAATTCCTATTATATAATCAGCCTGTTCACAGCATATAGGCCATTCAGAACTGTCCGTTCAACAACTGAGTCGCTGGAAGCTTAAGCAGATTACAACGTCTCTGCATACTTTGATCGGCAAAAGAACCTTTGCATTAGGTTTAAAAGTAGAAACAAGAAAAGATTTAATGAGTTTCTGCCCAACTTGAAAGAGAAATAATTACACAGACAGATATACATAGAAGGGTCAAAGGAAGCTAATCTAAAGGTCGGCTCTTTGGCCAAATTAATATTGATTCATAATTTTGAATCAATCGTTATATCTAAATATTCATTTTTGATAAAGAAGCATTATACCTTCGCATTTTCTGGCATGGCTATAACTATCAAAAGTCAATTGTTCTTCCATTGCTTTAGACCATGCTTTCAAATACACTCCCTACCACCCGCAAAATTTGATTGGATGTAATAGTCCTCAGTAAAATGAAATCAGAAGGGAAATATTTGTAACTAATTCTACAAGACTGGACGAAAATCGACTTAGACAGTTAGACCACAAATATTAACTAATCGACCATCATAGTTTTACAAACATTAGAAGAAGATACCTGAAGTCACGGATCCTTCGACCATGAACCTCGAAAACCCCTAGTGCACCATTGACTAGTGCAAAAGAGAAACTTTCTGAAAATTCATCTTGAGATCCATCTGTCCCAGCTCCTTCTGCAGTCAAAAATTTACTCCTTCAGTATTAGCCATCACAGAAAACAACAGATCGTAAAAGACATCGTTTTGTAAGTCAGATAAAGAAATATATATTTAAGTAATGAGTGAAAAAACAAGTATGCTGAGCTCACTAGCATCTGCTGCTTTTGTTGGGGAGGATGTTTCTGTTGATGGTACGGCAGGACGATCTTTAGGCACTGGCCGTGGTACTGTTGGAAGAGTCCATTCTAGCACAGTGAACGGGAGAGCTAGTGATCTAAGCTGCATTGAAAATATGATACAATAAAAGCTGGAAAGTAAAGATAAAGAATGCAATGCAAAGTAAGACCAACCAGGCAGACAAAAAGATGTAATATTTCTACTATACTTCAATTATATTTCTGTGAAATAATTCTTCTCTAACAATAAACAAGGAAACATCAGGCAAGGGGGATTAATACTCAGCTTTTTCAGGAGTATTGGTGACACTAGCTTAGCTACAAGCATTTGGTCGAAGGTATCATCTCCGTCAGGTAGTTGACAATCCAGTTCAGAGCCAAATCAATTTGTGGAATAAGTTTTTACAAGTAACTTAGCGTGTTTAGATACAGAAACAGCACATGACTGAAAAGGAACTGACACGGAATTACATGGTAAGCAAATCCTAAATAGCAAAGCATTGACATCCACGCTTCGAATTCTAATACAAGCTCCGCTTTTTTTTCCAAGGGAGCATCTTTTCAAAAGCCTAACTGGCTAAGTGAGAAGAATGTCTGGAGCAAGAAGTGGCAGAATCTGATATTTTCATAGCTAATCTGGATATTAGCTTCGTAAAGCTTTTCTTTCTCACTAATTTATTGGAATGAAGCAACAACTGATTTTGGCTGTTACAGTTAATTCCAGTGCACGTATACTGCTGAACGTCCTCTCCCTTGGGATTCTCAGCAGTTAATCGATGTAACCTGATAAATTCTACTTTCATGGAAGGAAGTTGTCTCGAAAGACCTACAATCTCTTGGAATCCATGCAAACTTAGCACATAATAAAGCACAATGGATGAAAAAATCCATATAGGCGACATCAATTAGTTGTGATTAATGTTTAGTTTACTAGGGAGTCTTTTAGTCTGGCTAAAGATTTGTAAGATAGTAGAAAATATAGAGAACTTCTAGTGCTAGAGAACCTAAATCTTCAGATATTGGATTGCTACCGGTCTAGATAGAGTGACATGATCAGTGTGAATTCATATAGCCAACCACAACTTGCTTCAAATTGAGGCGTAGTTGTTGTTTATCTTTGCAATACAAAAACTTAAGATGGTTGATCATTCTGGTAGAATTGGTCTGGAGATGATACAATCACCCACAAAGTCCTACATCCTAAAATGAACCAAGCAATACTGAAAGGTCCTTTATTACTGGAGTCTCAAATTAAACAAATCATTTCTTAAATCAGAAAAAAGTTCTTTTAGTATCAAGTAAAGTTTAGCCATGCAAGAACTTCTCACAGAAAAAAAGATGGAAAGCAAACTCATTTTTCTTTTCCTTTTTCCGTTAAGGGTGGGGAAGTAACAAGTATGCAGGCCCAGTGGTCAATGAAGATAGAGCAAATATTGGAGATCAAGGTTCCAAATCCCAACAGAGACAGAGACAGAGACAAACAAAAAATTCTAGGTGATCTCTTCTCATCCTCCTAAGCCTTGGCGAAAGAGCTACCCGATACTTGTGCTGGTGGGAGGTAGCAAGTAACTGCAGGAATAGTTGAGGTGAGCTCAAGCTAATCCGAACACCACGTCATCAAAAGAAAATGTGGGGAAGTAACTACAATTCACTGTGAGCGTCTTCAGAGCACTTAGAATTCACAGTCAAATCAAAAACTATGCCTCAATCTCATTGACTAGGTCAACTTACAAACCACAATACTTCCATTTTTTTAAATGGATCCACAATACCTTCATTAATTCAAAAAATGCTATATCAAGATCCAAAAAGTAATTGCAACAACCCGGAAACATATTTTACTCGACATGAATCATGGCGAGAACAAGGGAAAGAACATATTTACCATGATTGGTGTCTTAGTCATAGCCCAAACTTCTACTGGTGCATCACGAAACAAAATCAAAAGGTACCTACATAACAGGAAACCACTTTTAGACTTAAAAGATTAGGGAACATCAAAGACTTTTATCAGCTCAATGAGACATGATAAAAAAGGACATAGAACAAGATGTGAAACAAAGAGAACATACATTGTGAGTCACTTAATGTTTTTTGGGACAAAGTAAATCATTAACTAGAAAGAATCACTCATATCGCAGGTATCTTGAGAGCAAAGAGGAATTCAGTACCCATTCATATATGATCTAACTAGCATCAACAAGAGTTTCCCTAAGATCCCCTTCCCTGAGTAGTTATGCTGCACTTAAAAGATTACTCGTGTCTTCAATGCTCCAGATGAGTCTAGGAATGGAAGAAGAGGGTCAATCATGGGACAAGCCTGGAAAACAACCTCCCCAACTCCCGACTCCCAATTTTTTCTTTAAAAACAATGCAAAGGAAGTGCTACATGGGCACAATGCTGTTATTTGACTAAAAGAAACAAACAAAGACAAAGAAAAAGAGTGAATTTTGTACTAAAGCAATTTGAAGTGCATCAGCAATGGAGAAACAAAACTTAGTGGGAAGGAGGAAGAGACTAACTTATTTGCCTCTCTACATTTCTTTTCCAGAAATTGTTTTTTATTTTATAATTAAGAAAAACTCTTTCCATGTTTCATAAGTCAATAACACTAATGTCCTTACATTCATGAGGTGGCAGGTGCATCCATGATATACTGTGATCCCATGACACGTAAAATGGGTGCCACATTGTCTTTTCTAATGTCAAATAGAATGTTCAAAATAACAAACATAGTCCTTAAAAATCTAATCTAAAGAAACATGAAAACGCTCTGGAGCTTGGCCAACTAAAATTTCAACATTTCTCATTCCCTAGCACATGCATGCCTCTTGTAAATGAAATGGTATGATCCTTCAGCAAAGCCTAACTGCTCCTAGTCATTGTGAGAAGGCACGGGATAAAATATGTTATTGATATTGAATGAACAATACAATACAAGAGGTCCTTATTTATAGCTATACTATACAAGGACATACTACTCCTCTACCAATGTGGGACAATATTACACTATATACATGTTGTAAACTAGCACTCCCCTCAAGCCGGTGCATATAAATCATATGTACAAAGCTTGTTACATATATAATCAATACGAGGACCAATGAGAGACTTGGCGAAAATATCTGCAAGTTGATCATTCGACCTCACAAACTTTGTAGCAATCTCTCCTGAAAGTATCTTTTCTCTGACGAAGTGACAATCAATCTCAATGTGTTTAGTTCTCTCATGGAATACCGGATTTGATGCAATATGAAGGGCAGTTTGATTATCGCACACAAGTTCCATCCGACTGATTTCACCAAATTTCAACTCCTTGAGCAATTGTTTGGTCCAGACTAGCTCACATGTTGCCATAGCCATTGCTCGATATAATGTTTCTGCACTAGACCGAGCAACTACATTCTGTTTCTTGCTCTTCCAGGACACCACATTTCCTCCTATTAAAACACAATATACAGACGTAGAACGTCTATCAGAAGGTGATCCTGCCCAATCAGCATCTGAGAATCCAATGATCTGCTCATGATCTCGATCCTCAAAGAGTAACCCTTTGCCTGGAGCCAATTTTATATATCGAATAATGCGGACAACTGCATCCCAATGACTATCACAGGGAGAATTCATAAACTGACTTACAACACTCACAGGATAAGAAATGTCGGGTCTAGTCACTGTGAGATAATTTAATTTTTCAACCAGCCGCCTATAGCTTGCAGGATCGCTAAGCGACTCCCCCCTGTCCTGGCATAAGTTTAGAATTCGGATCCATCGGAGTGTCAACAGGTCTGCAACCTATCATCCCCGTCTCCTCAAGAATGTCTAAAGCATATTTTCTTTGAGAAATAACAATACCTGAGCTAGACTGGGCAACCTTAATACCTAGAAAGTACTTCAATCTGCCTAGATCCTTAGTTTGGAAGTGTTGGAAGAGATACTGCTTTAGATTGGTAATACCATCCTGATCATTGCTAGTAATAACAATATCATCAACATAGACTACCAGATAAATACAGAGACTTGAAGCAGAGTGCCGATAAAACACAGAGTGATCAGCTTCACTACGAATCATGCCAAACTCCTGGATAACCGTGCTGAACTTACCAAACCAGGCTCGAGGAGACTGCTTTAGACCATAAAGTGACCGACGCAAGCGACATACAAGGCCACGAGACTCCCCCTGAGCAACAAAACCAGGTGGTTGCTCCNAGAGACTGCTTTAGACCATAAAGAGACCGACGCAAGCGACATACAAGGCCACGAGACTCCCCTGGAGCAACAAAACCAGGTGGTTGCTCCATATAAACCTCATCCTCAAGATCACCGTGAAGAAAGGCATTTTTAATGTCCAGCTGATAAAGGGGCCAATGACGAACCGCAGTCATGGATAGAAAAGGGCGGACTGAAGCCACTTTAGCCACGGGAGAGAAGGTATCACTATAATCGAGCCCAAATATCTGAATATATCCTTTGGCAACAAGACGGGTCTTAAGTCGATCAATCTGTCTATCGGGACCAACTTTGACTGCATAAACCCAACGACAAACAACAGTAGACTTACCTGAGGGAAGAGGAACAAGCTCCCAAGTACCACTTGTATGTAAAGCAGACATCTCGTCA
>AWOL01S0003560.1:0-86473 GCA_000715115.1 Nicotiana otophora
AATCCTTGTCCAACTGGACAGAGCTAAAATCTAACACATGGGACGGATCACCGTGATACTTCCGGAGCATGGACACATGGAATACCGGATGAACTGCTGATAACCCCGGAGGCAACGCAAGCCTGTAAGCCACATCTCCCACTCTCTCGAGAATCTCAAAAGGTCTGATATACCTAGTGCTCAGCTTGCCTTTATTTCCAAACCTCATGACACCCTTCATGGGTGATACCCGGAGCAACACTCTCTCACCGACCATGAATGCAAGATCACGAACTTTACGGTTGACATCACTCTTCTTCCCGGACTGAGCTGTGCGAAGTCAATCCTGAATAATCTTGACCTTATCCAAGGTATCGTGTACTAGATCTGTACCCAACAACCGAGGCTCCCCCGGCTCAAATCACCCAACTAGCGACCGACACCGCCTACTGTATAATGCCTCATAGGGAGCCATCTGAATGCTCGACTGGTAGCTGTTATTGTAGGTGAACTCTGCAAGGGGCAAGCACTGATCCTACGATCCTCCAAAGTCTATAACACATGCAAGGAACATATCCTCCAATATCTGAATAGTACGCTCGGACTGTCCGTCCGTCTGAGGATGAAACGATGTGCTCAACTCAACCCGCGTGCCCAACGCATGCTGTACTTCCCTCCTGAAGTGCGAGAACTGCGTACCTCGACATAGCAGGCCCCTCACCGGCCTGTGCCGCAACAACCGACTGAACTACTCAGACTGGCTGAGCTGCTGGAGTCTGATACTGGGGAGGCATCTGCTCCAGAGTGTAAGTAGCAGGAGTCTGTGCTCCTCTGCCAGCCTGAGAGACAGCTGGTGCCATGGGAAATGCGCCAGTCTGGGCCACACTCTCCATAAGGCCCACCAAACGGTCAAAATCATCCTGAAGTACTGGGGTGGCAATGAACCCCTCCGGAACCTGAGCTGGCCCGGCAGGAATAGTCTGGACTGGAGCCTCCTCCTCAGACTTTACCTGAGGCTCCACTATTGGGGCTGCTTCTAGGGCTCTAGGTTGAGCCCTACCCCTACCTCGGCCTCTAGCACGGCCTCGACCTCGACCTCTGCCCCTCGTAGGAGATGCTACTAGAGGCTCTGGTAGCTACTCAGCTGAAGAAGCGGTACATGTTCTTGCCATCTACGAGAGAATAAGAGTAGAAGAGTCCAATCAGTATTGAAAAAACAAAATCGCACGACAGAGAAGAATAGAAGTGAAATTTGTTCCTAAACTTCATAGCTTCCGGGAGATAAGTACAGACGTCTATGTACCAATCCCCCAAACTCTACAAAGCTTGCTCGTGAATCGTGATACCTACGTAACTTAGTGCTCTGATACCAACTTGTCACGACCCGAAATTCCCACCGTCGGGACCGTGATGGCGCCTAACATTTCACTTGCTAGGCAAGCCAACGTCAGAGTTTTATTAAGCTAAACCTTATTCAATTCAGTCAACAACAACAATATATTAAGATGAAATATAGCGAATACGGAATAATATAAAGACTTCAACATTTACAACCACCCGAATCTGGAGTCACAATCCACGAGCTACTAAGATTTCTACAAACATAGTCTGAAGAAAGGAAAATACATTGTTTTGAAGTAGAAAACAGTAAAGGATAAAACTAAGAAGAGACTCCAGGGTATGCGGATGCCAATAGATCTACCTTGAGTTTTCTGATAGCAATCCGACAGCTATTCTCTCAATCAGCCATAACCGATACAAAAATCTATAGAGAAAGTACAGAGTGCAGTATCAGTACAACCAACCCATGTACTGGTAAGTGTCGAGCCTAACCTCGATGAAATAGTAACGAGGCTAAGACAAGACATCTACAAATCAAACTTGTACAATTTAACTGTATATATACAAATAACAGTAATGAAGAGCTAGACATGTAATATCGGGATGGGGAAACACGCTGAGGGGAATACGAGATAAAGAAATACAGTGGAATAATAACTTGAATAGTCAATATACTATGAACCAATATAAACAAGTGAACACAGTAAAGGAAAAATGCATGGCATCACACTTCGTGCTTATACTCTCATCCTCACCGTGAAATTAATAGAAACGACACATGCATTAACTCTCATAACATGGCACGATATCACCCTTCGTGCATTACACTCACAATATGGTACGACATCACCCTTCGTGCATTAACACTCTCAACCTCACATAAAGTCAATAGAAATGGTACGACATCACCCTTCGTGCATTAACACTCTCCCTTACCATAATGCAATGAACAAATATCAACAGGGAGGTGAAATAACAAGTATAAGCCTTACTTTCACATTTGGTTCCACAATGTCAACCTCAACCTCGAAATCAATACTCAAGTAACAGCAAAAGATTCGTAAGCATGATAAAAGCAATCGATTTAACAATACTAGTCTAAACATGGATAACATGAACAAAAGAGACTATATTTGCAAGATACCAAATCCTACCTGCATGCTATAACCCAACTACAATGCATAAGTATTCATCACCTCATATATATATTGTTCCCAATAATTAAACAAGTAGAAAATAGGCAAACAATTCATATTCCCTCAATCAAGGTTAACCACAACACTTACCTCGCTCCAATATCCCAAACTCAAAGCTCAACCACATCTTTTCCTTTCACACAAGCCTCCGAACTTGTAGAATCTAACATATTACCAACCAAATAATTCAATTTAAGCTTTAGGAACTACCCACGATTGTAAAGAGTTCAGTTTAGGTCATTTTTTAAAAAGTTAACAAAAAAGTCAACACCCGTGCCCGCTTGGTCCAAACCCGAAATGCGGACCAAAACTCGATTACACATTCACCCCTGAGCCCCGTTATGTGATTTTTTTGGAATCCGACCCCAATTTGAGGTCTAAATTCTCAAATTACTAAATCCTTAATTTCTACCCAAAAACCCCCAATTCCACCATGAAAACTTTAGATTATAGGTTGAATCTTAGGAAAAATTAGTGGAAGATTGAAAGAAATTAGTTTAAGATCACTTACCAATAATTCGGGGAAGAACAGTTCTGTGGAAAATCGCTTCTTGTATTTCTAGGTTTGAAAATTTGAATAATGAATCAAAAATCCTATCTAAGTCATCTTTTGTTCAGCTGCAGGTATTGCATTTGCGACCTGGGGTTCGCAAATGCGAACCCGTAAGTGCGACATTTTCTTCGCAAATGCGAAAGGGGTCCAAGGCCTGCAGTCATCGCAAATGCGAACAAGTGTTCACAAATGCGAACAGGAAAGGATCGCAAATACGACCAATACTTCGCAGATGCGAAGTTCCACCCCCAACCCACTGCTTGCAAATGCGATGGTTTCTTCGCAAATGGGAGGCTCGCATTTGCGAGCCAGATTTCGCAAATGCGAGATCTGCATGTCTGATGCACACCAGCTATGATTTCTAAGTTCAATTCACTCTGTAGCCTATCCGAAACTCACCCGAGCCCTCGGGGATCCAAACCAACTTTGCACACAAGTCTAAAAATATCATACGGACTTGCTCGCGTGATCAAATCGCCAAATAACACCTAGAACTACGAATTGAACACCAAATCAAATAATATTTTCAAGAAAACTTTGAAACTCCTATTTTCACAACCGGACGTCCGAATCATGTCAAACCAATTCCGTTTTTTATCAAATTTTACAGACAAGTCATAAATATAGTATTGGACCTATACCGAGTCCCGGGACCAAAATACGGACCCCTTATCCAAAAAGTCAAACTTTGGTCAAATATTTCAAATTCATTAAGCCTTTAACTTCCAAATTTCGACAAAGTCCGATATCTCGGGCTAGGGACTTCTGAATTCGATTTCGGGTGCGTACCCACAGGGATTGTCAAAACACGAATCCGGGTCCTTTTACTAAAAATGTTGATCGAAGTTAACTCAAATGAAGGTTTAGGCAAAAAATCATAATTTTCATAGTTTTTAACATAAAAGCTTTCCGGAAATATGTCCGGACTGCACACACAAATCGATGAAGGCTACAACATGATTTTTAAGGCTTTGGATCACATAATTAGATTTCAAAACATGAGATGACCTATTGGGTCATCACATTCTGCCACGGGCACCTTAGTGACTTTTGTTACTCCGAGTGGCAACCGTTTTATTTAGCTGATTTCAGGCATATAAATACATATATACATATAATTTCTATCGAGGTTTGCGGGTGGCGTACCACCCCCTCGGGCCATAATAGATCCGCGCCCGTCTCTCACTCTATTGCTATCTTTAGCTGAAAGTATATCGGAAACAATCTCTCTGCTCTCTTAGGGAATCTACTAAGTTGTTATTGTTGATAATTGGTATACCAGTATTTTGTTGTTTTGTTTCAAGTCTGTTATTCTTTTATTCAACTATAATAAAGTGTTTTTTTCTTCATGACATTGTCTAGTGCAATGTGCTTAATTCTTGATCGCCGGCAAATATTTGAGAATTTCATGGTTTAAACTGAAATGCCGTCCAATAAGGATAGCTTTTTTTTGTTATTCAAAAAAGAACTTTAAGAGATGCGAATTACATTAATTTACTTATATCTTAAGGTGAAATGGTTAATGGATGAACTTAATCAAATATACCAGAAAGCAGGTGTGCAAGCCAATGAGTTTAATCTTGAAGCAAATATTTGAATAATGGTAAAAAACTAGTTTGTAATTACTGACATATATACAATATATGCAGATTGCTTTTATAGAATAAATTTTAACAGATTACATATACCATCAGTTGCAAATTATATGATGCAAATGTACGTCACTCTATTTTCCGACAAAGCAAAAATAATTTATAATTGAAATAACACTCTAGCTATCATATTGAATGCTAGTAATTTAAATACCATTTAATTGATTAAAGCATCATAATAGTACTACATAAAAATCCACTTGCCGAAAATGAAAAAGAGTTCACCAAAAATACTAATACTATTACACAACTTAAAACAACAATGAGAGCAACCGGCCACTAGGGTAAAGGATAAAAACTTTTGGAAAAATTCCAATACCCTTTTAGTTAACAATATATGCTAGTACATTGTTAAGATGCTAGTTCTTCAATTTTTCTAAGCAGGTCAGAAAGGCTCTCATCGTTATCAACAATGCACTCCAAATATGCAAGTGCCCTGATCTGGCAAGCAAGTGCATATCCCTGTCACATAAAACAAACACGTTAACATATAATTTTCACAAAAAATCAATCTTGAAAGATTAAATAAAATAATTGAACCAAAAGAGTTTTACCCGATCCCTACTAACAAAATACAAGTTTTGCTGGTTATTTAGCCTGTCATTCCTTGTACCTGTGCATGAACATAACTTTTTTAAAGTCAAAAGAACACAATTTTTACATTTCAAAGCAATTTATTTTAAGAACATGCTTTTAATATTATATCAATTTTACCGAGCTCTCTCCCAACCAAAATAATAGGAACTTCTGGAGCATGATTTCTCAAAACTTGTGTCCACTGCAAAAGACAAAAATAAAAAACATTATTAACCATACAACCCACNTGGGACTTTTGACAATTTTAACATATTTAATATTACTTACAGTTGGGTTCACTCTGTTAAAGCTATTCTCATCAACCAGAGAGAAANTGTCGCGGAAGCCAAATGTATATAGTGTGAATGAGTCACAACTACTATATCAAAGATTATGACAACCGNATATAAAATGACAAAGTCAGCGGGAGGAAATTTCCAAATTCCTGCGGCATTGATATTTCCTTTCATTTCAATCATATTGAAATTCACCTCCCTTGTGTCACCTTCTCTTCTTACATTAATGCTCCACATATCAAATGCTTTGGTAATATGTGGGGTCTGCAAGTTTTAAAAAAAAGTGTTAAATGGTTGTGATATAATAAACGTTTCACTAAATAAAAAAAATACTAAATATTACTACGTACAAAATTTGCAAGAGGGAGACCAATTATGGTATTCAAGAAATCAGTAGACGGTGGTGGAACTTGAGCTTCATCTCTCACATAATCTCCTACCATTATACAACTCACAGCAGTGACCTTATCTTTGGATTGGCGAAATGTTCTTTTTGCAAAACAAGCAAAAGCTAAGAGTAATGGAATTATTGAGAAATTGAACTCAAGGACCTTTCCCTTGCAACCGTCCTTTGCACATGCAGCCCTAGCCACCAACTCACAAAATCTAAGGAGAACTTGCAAAATACCAGCAGCAACTCTAATCTTGTCCACTGTTGACAAAAGTTTAACAGTTACCCAAATGTCTCTGCAACAGTTGCACAGTGTAACATAGCCACACCAACGGTTGCCAAAGTCCCTTTCGCTCCTGCCTTGCATTGGTAAATTGTTCCTCACATTCAGGTGAATGTCAAGTGCGAGACAAATCATAGCCCCAGCAGAAGTTGCCAAAGTTACAGCAGCATGTATTAACATAACTTTGTTGGTATGTGGAAACTGAGAGCACATTGTCACAAAGGCCTACAGTTAACACAAACAAGACCTCTGAACTAACATTTGCCCACTTGATTTTCAGAAGAACTGCTGCATGAAGTAAAACATAATAAGGAATCGGAACAAGTGTAAGAAGAGATAATAACCAAAGAGGGTTTTGATCAGATTGGTGTTGCGGTTGCATTTCAGTTTTTACCAAGCAGCTATGAATGAGAGAACGCATTTTTCCAATAAGAAAGCAAGAGATAAGTGTGAGTAATGAAATATTTGTAAACAGACCACACTTTGTTATATAGAAATATACAGAACAATACAAACAATCTGAATTTCCTAATGAGGAAACACTATAAAGCTGAACATACCTCTGCAGTTCTGCTACTAACCATAGAGATCGACTTCCTTGTTTGTGTATTTGACCATACTTTATTTATTTCAGACTCTCTGCCTAATTTGTCTTATTCCAATTTCCAACCCCTCATCTCCTTTCCTATATCTTTTTTTTATTATTTTTTTTCTCAATTCAAAACAATGAAGATTAGGGTTTTGAATTTGAATATTGCAGAAACTAAAATTATGGTAGTAACATTAAAAGCAAAAAAAAGAAGAAATGCAGCAAACTCGAAAGGAAAATCTCATTTGTTTTTCTCTGATGTAGGAATTTGTTTTTGGCAGGCATTTTTTCAAAAAATTTGGATTTTTACTAAGAATGATGGAGCAAATTCTGTTGACAAATGAAGCAAAGTTTTAAGCTTCCTCAAATTGGAAAGAATAGAAATACAGGGTGTAAATCAATTTTAATTTTGACAATAATTTTAGAGAGGAAAAACATTTAAGGGCTGGCTGTGATTTGCACATATTACTATATTACTTTACTACACTAATTTATAGAAGAAGTAAGGTTGAAGGAATATCTTTACCCCAGGATTAGTTCATTATTTACTACAGTTACCATCATATAAAGGCAACGTTTGCGCCATTTTGCAAAGGAAAATAATCAACTCTCCTTTGTTTCAACATTTGTTTACGTGTCTCTAACAGGAAAAGCCACGTGGTTTTGTGATCAGACTCACCATAAATATAGTACCTTGAGGGAAGCCACGTTTGAAATAAATAAATAAGCCACGTTTCTTTGTACCATTGTTTTGAATATTATCTTTGCTCAGAGCTTGTTTGAACAGTTTTTAATTTGTGGAAGTGTTTGTCAACTTAAAAATGAACTTAAAAAAAGTTAAAATCTACTTTAAAAAAGTCAAAATTAATAAGTTGGAAAATTCAACTTTTTCTAAATTGGCTTAAAAGTTAGATTGTTTTGACCAAAGATATTACATTCTTATCCCTTATAATTTTTCTTAATCCTGAAATTACCCCTAAGTAAAAACCCTATAACATACTATTTTTTTTCTCCATTCTCCAATATTTGTCAATTTCTTGAAGTTCTTAACGTAAAGCAAATAATAGTTTTTTAAATAATGTATGATACATTCCAAGATTTTATAAATATTATTCTTTTGGCTTGTTTTTTTGGTTCCATAACATTTAATTTTTTTGGTCGTTGAATCCTTCCTTTTTTTTAAATTGGTGTAACTATATTCTAAAATCAAATCATTCAATGAATTTACGTGTTACCCCTGAATTTGAAGCTATGAACGAAAAATATAATATTATAGTCATCATATTCTTTATGTTAACAACTTTAAGGATATTTCAGTCATTTTAACGAGAAAAAGTACTTACCAGCACTTGTTTACCAAACACTTCATCAGCTTGTTTTAAGTTTCAGCACTTTTATCCAAACACATAACTGATTATTTATAAAACAAGTTCCAGCACTTATAAAGTGCTTTTAAACACTTCACTTAAAAGTCACTTTTTTTAAGCCAATCCAAACGGCCTCTTAGAAACAAGCACATTGCATTAGACATTGGCATTATTTTGAACATTGCGAAAAGAATATTTATTATTGGAAAAAAGAATAATAGACATTAAAATTGGAGGAAGACTTTAATTTTAAAAGCAAAATTCGAGTATCAAAATGACTTTTACCCTATGTTACAATGGAAAGGAAGAGAAATTTAATCAAAAAATTCTTTAGCTGGATAGTAACAAATTCTTTAAGTTAATGAATTTGTAAAGGAACATAAACAACAAGTGTGAATAACTATATATATATAGAGAGAGAGCGCAACATAACTTGCTCTTATTTAGCATAAAGTAGTACTGCTACTGCCTGAAAAAACAAAGTCTGATAATAACAGAGACCAATAAACGAAAGCAATTCAGTTTCCCCTTTCTTCTCTAAAACAACTCTCATCTCCTTTTATATATGTTTTGTTTTGTCCTTGAAAATGCTACATTGCATTTAATGTAAAGATGGCTCAAGAGTCAAGAAATGATGTTAAGTCAACATATATTATTATAAATGGAAAAGAAGCAGTTTTCTTATAAAAGTAGACTTCAGTAATCGATCGATTCTAAACATGAAAATTTTGTCCGACTTTTGCAAATTGTAACGAAGATATCAAGAGGAGTTTGCTGGGTTTTCTTTTTGCGAAATTAATGAGCCATTTTCTCCAACTGTTTTTATTACTTTTCTATACTTAACCTTTGGAACTCTAAAAGTTAGGTTTTAATTTTCTCAAACATTTATGCCTTTTGTTTTCCCTTTTTAGCTCCCAAAGAACAGTTATGGAATAACTACTTAGTTAAACTAGTGTGGGATGGCCAATGTTTGAACCGCTAATTGAAAAATAGTAGTGTTCGTAAAGTCATTAAAAAATAATTATTATTTAATGCGAAAATAAAATTTAGATAAAAATAACCTTAGCTGGAACAAGGAAAAGGTTTAGCATAATATATTGGATTATGGAATTTTTGCGTATAAAACTTGGGAGAAGTACACAAACAGTCATTCTTAGGACCCCTATTTAAGGATAGGTCAATACTTATTTTGTCCTGAAAATTTGGACTAAACTTCTTAATTTCAGGATAAATCAAGATATTTTTTGTATTTAAAAATTAAACTAAAAAATTAAAATTCAGGATATATTGGCTAATATCTAAATAACAACCCTTTAGAGTGGCTACCTGATTTCATTTCTACATAAAATTTCAACATATTATGAAATTCCAGCACATTATGTTGGAATTTCATATGTAAAAAATTCAAACTCAAGCATTATATGCTGGATTTATTCCAGATTTTAAATAAGAATATTTTTATTTGGATTTTATTTTTGCTTGATAAAGTGACTAAATTTCGATTAATTTTGAAACGATAGCTAATTTTTATTGAAACGATAGCTAATTTTTAATTAACAGTTGTAAATTAGGCTATTTCTAAACTTTGCCCTAATTACTTGGGAGAAAGAATAAAGAACTAAGGCCTTGTTTGTTAGACCCAATTGTGTCTAGCCCATTAGTGGGTTTTAGCACTGTTCGATATTAAACCTTATCGTTATAGGAGTTTTATAGCTCTACTTATAAAAACCAAACTAATTATCCTTGTCTATTCATTTATCTTTGAGATTTTTACCTACTTATACTACATATAAAACTTATTTACCCTTCCTAATTAAGATTTAACTTAATTACATGGGCATATACAACTTATCAATTATATACAAATTAGTATTAATGAGTATCCATTTATATGACGGATTAATGAGTATCTCTGTCACGACCCAAAAATCACTAGTCGTGATGACACCTAACTCGACCCGCTAGGTAAGCCAACTAACAGTCAATACAATCCAAATGAAATTATAGGAAAATAGTGAAGAATTATCTAGACATTTATAATTTAACCCAAGAACTGGTAGTACGAATCATGAGCTTCTAAGACTTGAATTTTACAAAGATGATACAAATAATTATACGATCTATTTGAAAGTTACATAAACAGATTAATAAAATCTAAAGCTACCAAGGACAAGTGGCAGCTATATCCGGAATGCACGAACATCTTCAGGGTCAGCTCCCGACATCACCAGCAGCTCCGCTCTAACAATCTTCACGCACGATGCAGAAGTGTAGTATGAGTACAACCGATCCCATGTACCCAGTATGTATTTTGTCTAACCTCGTCGAAGTAGTAATAAGGCTTTTTAGTTAAAAGATGTTCACTGATAAAATCTGTACTGTAAACTAGCAATAGAACTATACTACAGTATAACAAAATAGAGTACACGAAACGAAAGTACAAAGCAATCACGAAGTACTAGAAGAGATCACAATTCAACAGTTTCCAATATCTCGACCAATCTTTTCCTTAGAGCGAAAATCAATAAACCACAATAGTCACCCCACAACTTTCATAGCGGGAGAAATATACTCTTATATTGACAAATAAGATAGAGAATAAGGATGGGGCATTAATGATAAGTCACATAAGAACCATAAATACGACAATAACAGCTCAATGTAAAGGCATGAACGTATACACAAGGAAAGGATATCACAATATAATGCATGTCCCTCATCCTAACATTCACGGAAACACCCGGCGTGCCATGAACTCGTGATAATTTAACGCATGATAATATAAATGAAATAGCACGGTATCACCCTTCGTGTTTTACACTAACATAATATGGCACGACATCACCCATTCGTGCTTTTACTCACAAATGATATATCACGGCATCACCCTTCATGTTTTCACTCTCAATCGATATGACACGACTTCACCCTTCCTGCTTTTACTCTCAATAATATGGCACGACATCACCCTTCATGCTTTTACTCTCAAATAATATGGCAAGATATCACCCTTCGTGCTTTACACTCTCCCTCACATGATAATGTATATACAATGGCATGGCATCACCCTTCGTGCTTTTACTCTCAATAATATGGCACGACGTCACCTTCGTGCTTTTACTCTCAAATAATATGGCACGACATCACCCTTCGTGCTTTACACTCTTTCTTACCAAGCATATGTATATCAATGACAAACAAGGCAGGAAGCATAAATAACGTTAAGTAGAGTGTTTAAACGGATATTCCAAATGAATCCCAATCACAACTTCCCAAGCAAACAATCGTTCAATAAACCCGCAAGAACTTTATTATTCAAGTATTTCAACAAATCTCACGAATGATCTACAATACGAGTATAATCTAGTATCTCAAGAATATCGGCCGTAGCAATGTACTAATGATTACGCATAGTGATGACCGAACTAGACACATCAATGTATTCTCAGAATTCCATCAAATTTGGTTAAGTTATAATAAGCTAAGTCTTGGTTTTTAACATTTAATACTATGTTCTTAGTATCTAGGAGTAAAGTAAGGCATGAAACAAGAAGGTCACGTGATTCTACAAGACACAATTTATAACATAATTTACCCCCGGACATGGTTAACCCTGACACATGCATATATGCTCGTCGCCTCATATATGTATCACTCCCGCATGTAGCAAACAATGTCAAATAGTAGGAAAAGTTCCCTCAACAAAGTTAGGCAAGACACTTACCTCAATTCAGCTAACTCAATACTCAATTTAGATTTTTCCTTGACAAATTCACCTCCGCTCAGCTCAATCTAGCCAAAGACGGCTTAAATATATCACACAATGCAAGGGAAATCAATTTCAATTAATAAAGCTGTGATTTTTATATAATTTCTAAAAACTCAACAAAAGTCAACCCCCGGGCTCGCCCGGTCAAAATCCGGGTCCAAGGGTAGGTCTTAACTACCCATAGCCTCACGATTCCAAATACGTATTTTGTTTCCAGTTCCGAGTCATATTCAACTCTTAAATCCCAAATTTTTATTTTTCAAAGTTTTGACAAAATCCCCAAATTTTTCCCTAGATTCTCATGAATTTAATGTTAAATCTTATGTAAAATCATGAAATATAGTTGAGAATTGATTAAAGGTACTTACCCAATTATTTGGTATGAAAATTCCTTCACAAAATCGCCTCCCATCGAAGTTAGGGTTTAAAATATAACAAAATGAAGCTAAGTCTCGAAATTCTCAGCTATATGTAGGCTGTAGATGTCGCATTTGTGACATGGGTTTCACAAATGAGAACAATCTGTCGCAAAAGAGAACAATAACACTTCCTGTCAAGGTCGCATTTGCGACCCAAAACTTCGCAAATGCGAAGACCATTATCTCGCAAAAGCGGCAGGGTCCTCGCAAAAGCGAACAACCCCACTTCGCAAATGTGAAGGATTTCTTCGCAAATGCGAATCTTCCCCGGCAGCCCAAATTTCGCAAATGCGATGGCTGCTCCGCAATTGCGACTGTCGCATTTGCTACAAAAACATCGCAAATGCGGTGATACATGTACAAGCACTCAAAATCCTAAAACATCATTCCGGACCCAATCCGAAACTCACCCGAGCCCCCAAGGCTCCAATTGAACTATGTACCCAGGTCCAGAAACACAACACGAACTCGTTCGCGCGATCAAATCGTCAAAATAACTTCTATAAGCACGAATCAGACGCCAAAATGCATGAAGATCAAAGTAAACTTCAAGAACTTCGAGAATCGCAATCGAGCGTCCGAACCATATCAAATCAACTCCAAAATTTGCAGACAAGTTCTACATGAAGAAATGAACCTACTCAGAGATTCAACTCACGCATAACAACCTCGAACGACGAATCACACCTCAAGCCAAAATCAATGAACCTTGAAACTTCAACTTCTATGCCGAAACCTATCAAATCACGTCCAATTGACCTCAAATTGTGCACACAAGTCACATTTGACATTACGGACCTACTCCTACTACCGGAATCAGAATCCGACCTCGACATCCAAATTTTCACTCCCGGTCAAACTTCCCCAAAAATATCCAACTTTCGCCATTTCAAGACTAATTCGACTACGGACCTCCAAATTACAATCCGGACACGATCCTAAGTCCAAAATCACCCAATGGATCTAACAAAACTGACAAAACTCCATTTCGAGATTCAATGCAAAAAGGTCACACTGGTCAATTCTTCCAAATTAGAGCTTAAATCGTGACGTTTATTCTTCCAAATCGATTCAGGATAACTTAAAGACCAATACCAACGATTTACGCAAATCATAATACATCATGCGGAGATACTCGAGCACTCAAACTACCGAGCGAAGTGCAGATGCTCAAAATGACCAGTTGGGTCGTTACATCCTCCACCACTTAAACATATGTTCGTCCTCGAACGTGCCCGGAATCCTTCCAAAACTATCAAATCACGGTGTCACCTTACCATGCATATACCCGGGGGTGATTGCACGTCACCCTGCTCCATATAAGCTTGCAAACGCAACATAACTAGAGATACTTACTTCAACCTTGGTCCTTAAACCTTAGAACCCAATCTCTAACATCCTGAATTCTTTACAAGACCCGAATCTCACATCTACACACTGTATAAGCCTAAACAAGCTGCACTAGGTCATAACCTGTCACGACCCAAAATCCCGCCACAGGCGTCGTGATGGCACTTAGTCTCCAAGTCTAGGTAAGCCGATTATAATAACAATTCGAACCATTTATTTTATATATAAACCAACAACGGAAATAATTACAAATATAACAACCTCCCAAGACTGGTAATACCGAGTCACGAACTCTAACTGAATACATGAAATGATCTCAAGGACCAAATACTCAATACTGTTTGATTAATAATTAACAGTGCAATAAAATGAAAAAACTTCAAGGGACTGCGACGACCAAGCAGCTCTATCTTGAATCCTTGCGATCACACTTTAACTATGTCTGAGTCTGATAGCTCTAATACCTGGCTCTGCACAAACATATGAAGAAGTATAGTATGAGTACACCACAGTCAGTACCCAGTATGTATCAAGACTTTATGAGTACACCACAGTCAGTACCCAGTAAGTATCAAGACTAACCTCACTGGACTAGTGACGAGGTACAGTCGAGACACTCACTAGTCTAATAACCTGTGCAATATAGTATACAAAAATAATAGGAAACAAATAATAATGATGGGAACAATAATCAATCAGTGATATACACAACAGGGCGACAAGAACACCATAAATATTGCGCAATAAATAATGAATACAAGTACAACCAATTAATCAAGTCCTTCCAATATAAATCTTTCGCCTATATGTTTTTCAAATAGAAATCTTCAGGATATAATATTTTCAAATTCCAAATAAATCTCTTTCAAGTCTCTTTCCTTCAAATAAATATCTTTCAAATAAAATGTTTTCAAATAAATCTCTTTCGAATAAAAGTCACCATGTGACACAACATTTCAAAATCATAAAATACGGGTTTCAACCCACTTTCATATTTCCACGACACCTCGTTCTAATTTCTCTATCACAATCGCACGGACAACTCACGTGCCAAATATCATCATCATTTAACTACGGCACCTCGTGCCCACATTTCATATCACAATTGCACGGACAATTCACGTGCCAATATCATTATTTACTCACGACACTTCGTGCCCATATTTCATATCACAACTGCATGGACAGTTCACATGCCAATATCATCATTATTTACTCACGGCACCTCGTGCCCACATTTTATTTCATAATCCGCCTGGTAATAACCACATGCTCCCAATTTAAACATAGATCAGACTATTTTTAATTTACCAACAATAAGATAAATTGCACAAGGTATAAAAATAAACACAAGGAAAATCACAACATCACATGAAAATTACCAACGCAATAACCCCACTTCATCACATATCATCCCTGACAATAGCCACTCTTATCTCTTCTATAGCCACCCTTATCACTCCTATAATAGCCTCTCTTATCTCTTCGCCCTGATAATATCAATAGCCACCATTATCGCTCTTATAGACACCCTTATCTCTCCTATAGCCACCCTTATCGCTCTACCCAAATAATATCCCAACACACATAACAACAGTGAAATGCCACCCTTATACCCACATAATATCAACCGTGAAATGCCACCCTTATATCCTCAAGATAATAACTCAAATAACACAATAATTTACACGGAATATTATCACGACAACATAACAAAATCAATTCATATCACAATTTGCCCAATGGCCACAAACAATTCCAAAGATATAAAAAAAATCAATTAATTTTACAATAAATAGCGCAAGGCTCCACACAATGTGTATAAAACCTCAAAATAACAACAAAGATGGAAAATACTCAGTATAGGACAACACCTTCATTAATCTAAATTCTTGATAATTATATAATGTCTCGGTTTAAACTTATTTCATTAATTATTTGAAGATGAAAAATCCATAATATAATTATTTTCAAGAAATATCAAATCACCAAACTCACGGAATTCACATAAATATACAAGCAATAACCACATCAAACTGTCATATAAAAATAAATTTAACAAACGCGAATTGAGGCATGGAAAATAAATAATTTAATAAATGCCAACAATTATCCAATTTATTACACAATATGCCTAAGACTTTAACCCAATCAATTTTACATATATAAGCCCGAGTACGTACTCGTTACCTCGCGTACACGACTTTTTACATTTCACAAATGGCACATAAGACTCAATGCCTAAGGGTTAATTCCCCCACTCCAGGTTAGGCAAGATACTTACCTTTTTGAAGTTAGGCCGATATTCCAAAATTGCCTTCTTGCTTGAATTGACCTCCGGACAACTCAATTCTATCCAAATTAATTCAATTCATTCAATACTAATTATAGGAATTAATTCCATATGCAAATACTAATTTTTCAACAAAATCTTAAATTTAACTCAAACATCGCCTGTGGGGCCCACATCTCGGAATCCGACAAAACTTACAAAATCCGATAGCCCATTCAATTACGAGTCCACCCATACCCATTTTATCAAATTCCGATAACAACTCGGCCTCCAAATCTAAAATTTTCTTTCATGAAAAGTTTTGCAAAAATCTTGATTTCTTCCATTTAAATCTGAAATAAATGATGAATATAACCATGGGTTTATAAAATATAATCACTTTTGGATATAGGACACTTACCCAAGTCGAAGTCGTGAAGAAATCCTCAAAATCTCCCGAGAACCGTGCTCCAAAAATCCAAAACGAAATAAAGGAAATGACCATTTTTTTGTCCTTAAGTTTCTGTCCGTCCGTCACTAAAAGCCCATTTTCCGTCACTAAAAGTCTATTTTCGTCACTAAAAGTCTACACCAGAACTTGCTTGCACTAGCAGTTATTGTTTTTACTAAAAAGGCTCTAACTCCATCATACGAACTCGGAATTCGACGATTCTTGTTTCTATGAGTCACAAATAATAATATGAACCTAGTCGTTCAATCAAAACTTAATACGGACCTCATTTGCTCAATGCGATACCAATTTCGCTCGTTAAACAATTAACTCATGTTTTGCGCTAAAATACCTATCGCGACTTTATGAAATTAGACCAAACTTTCTAGACCACTCCTATAATTCATTATAAAAATCTCGAAAGTCTCAAAATCGAATTCCGATCTCTTGAACTAAAAGTGGACATTTGGATCATTACATGCTTATACTGAAAACATCGAACTCTTCCAAAACTCTCCCCCAACAGCCTATAGTGTATAAACCATAACTTCTTGTACTCAACTCCAACTGCCAAACAATTTAAATTTATGCAAACTAGATACAAAGGGATACAACTTTCATGATTTTCTCATTGCCAAAATCCTTATAGATTGCGAGATATAAGCTCCCAAAGTCAGCCATATGCAGCAGAAAGTTCTGGTGATGCACACTGTTGTAGCCAAAATCTGCAGTACTAGCTTCAATCAATCAATCATAAATTTTTATACAGATGTCCAAATGATGAATGGTGTATCATTCTGGAAACTAGAATCAAAGGAATACAACTTTCATGTTTTGATACTTTATAGATTCCTTATAGATTTCGAGATATAAGCTTCCAAAGTGAGCTCTGCGCATCAGAAATTTCGCACATTGGTGTAAAACAATCCAACAGTTAAATATGATCTGAAACCACTCCGAAACTCACCTGAAGCCCTCGGGACCTCAAACCAATATACCAACAAGTCCTAAAATATCATACGAACTTAGTTGAAATCTCATATCACATAAAACAACGCTAAAACCACGAATCATACCCCAATTCAAGCTTAAGGAACATAAGAATTTCCAACTTCTACATTCGATACCGAAACCTACCAAATCAATTCCGATTGACCTCAAATTTTGCACACAAGTCATAAATGACATAACGGATCTATGAAAATTTTCAGAACTGGATTCCGACTCTCATATCGAAAAGTCAACTCCCCGATCAAACTTCCCAATAATTCAACTTTCGCCATTTCAAGTAAAAGTTCACTACGGACTTCCAAATAATTTTCTGGACACGTTCCTAAGTCCAAAATCATCATACAGAGCTATTAGAATCATCAAAATTCTATTTCGGGGTCGTTTACACATAATTCACTATCCCGTCAATTATTTCAGCTTAAGTTTCCAAAACAAGAATTGTTCTTTCAATGAAATCCCGAATCATCCGAAAACCAAACTTGACCACCCTCGCAAGTCATAATACATATTTCAAAGCTGGTTGAGACCTTAAGCCACCGAACGGAACGTAAATTCTTAAAACGACATGTCGGGTCGTTACATCCCCCTATCTTAAAACATACGTTCGTCCTCGAACGTGCCAAGAATTATTCTGAGTACATTAAATTTCTGAGTGTATTATTACACACATACTCACGGTTGATTCTACGTCACCACAATTTAGCATGGGTCCGCCAACACCATTAGTTGAGATTATTTCTTTTATACTCATTTATAAACTTTAAAACCAACTTCTTACACTCCAATTAATTTCAAATGGCTTTATTATCACATCAACACATGATATTAGTTTCAACAAGCTATAGCAATTCGTGCCTACACACACATCAACGTATGCCCAAAACCACATCGCTGGTCATAATAGTTGTTTATAATTAATTCCAACATCCTCAATTAATCTCATATTAACTAAAATCTCATTTCAAATTTTCGCAATACTGACAGCAACACGCGAGGCATGAAAACCTCATAATTATTTATCTAAATCAACGAGTCGCATTTAACACCGCCTGGGCACTCACCTTATAGGCTAAAACGCAATGTCGTAATAGGCTAAAATGCAATGTTTACAACACTATATGGATAAATATGCACAGAAACATATAAAAGAATTATCAGATAAGCCTAACATGTATGACTCCTCATTAATACTATAGTTCAAATTTAATTTCACAAAGGGAGAATTTAAACTCATAAATGTTTCACCACAAGGACCTCGTCCTTATATAACTTTCACCGCGGTTAGTAGCCAAGTTTAAATATTTCACATCATATAAAAATGTGAGGATCTCGTCCTCAACTCTGAATCACAAGTATTTTGCACATTGTGCCAACTGAAAATTTTCCATTTCCTTTCTTTCTTGTTTTTAATCAATTCCGTAAATAATTTTCACAACACATAATGAACCCCCATACCAATAGGGCATGTAATTCATAAAGTTGAACTCAATTATTTCGAAATCACATCAAAACCCACAATAGTGAGTAATATAAAGTCACTTTTGGACTCATAGCTCTCAGTAGTGTTCAAAACAAAATGATAGACACGGGCTAGTACCATCAAATCTCCCAATAGGGATAAACACATAAATAGGTTTCAGAATTACGAAGCTCACCCATAAGTGGAGCATAATAGGAGGACTCGCCTCAATACTCAAAACCGAATCAAACTAAGGAAAATATTCCTTTATAACAAATCAGGATCGTACATGTAACGACACCATCTAGTGTAGAAGCCTGAGACATACCATATCGATTATTTCAATGGGTCAGGCCTCCCCCTCTAGGGTTCCCTCTACCCGCATGTCCTCTACCCCTAACTGACTGTGCATGTGGGGTAATAACTGGAATAAAGCTTATAGCCTGAGTATTCTGATGAAATCTGCCTCTCCCAAGTCTGGGACAATCTATTGTGATGTGCCTATTATTACCACACTGATAACAACCCCTCTGCAGGTTTGGCTGCTCATACTGAGTCTCTGCCAGATGACTAGAATAACCATTATAGGAACCATTTGTCGGTGGTGCATTAAAAGAACTTATTGGAGCACCTCGAGTATTCTGAAATTGTTTCCATGACCCCACTGATATTGAAATGTAGAATTATTAAGGACGCGGGAATACCGCAAGTCCCAGCATCATCCCATACAAATATCAGCTCTTAATTATATACAAGTTTCATAGAACCTTTCAATACCACATAAATACATCTTAGGCCAAAACTGATATAACACATGATCCCGCAACCTGATCGTTGATTGTGGACTCCCCTCACTTTGCGCGAAGCCATATGACATATTCCGATGATCCACAATACTAACCTTTATCGCTCGTACAACACCGGTCATAAGGCACCTCAAACCACTTATTTGGCGCATATCATCCTCGTGACAGTTAAACTCACTTCCTCCAGTGTCTTGGCTACTAGTATGTACCCTTCGCTAAATAGAAGTCTCATACGAGCCACATAGTCTCTAATACCACCAACTATCTTCAGATCTACATCCACCTTGTGACCCTACCATGATTGTGATGATTAGGCAACTAAGTAAACCTTATTAAGATCGTACTTATAAACCAGATGTCAGAACTTGCTACACCCCCATGTGCACAACTGAATGATCTCTCAATACTTCTACATCCTCGATCTGGACAACACGTGGTAACAATGGTTGAGCAAACCTGGCTCCATTATAAGCCCACTGTAGTATCACGAACCGTTGGCGCATAGTTGATACCGAGTGCGCAATTTCATACACGAGGGGATGCAAAAGAACATAAGATATATGCTTCAAGTTGAATAAGTGTTGCACGATAAGGAATGAAAGAAGTGGAAATTTTCCTACTAGCTCTGTAGCCTCTCGAAGATAAGTACAGACGTCTCTGTACCGATCTGCAAGACTCTACTAAACTCGTTCGTGACTCGTAGAACCTATGAACCTAGAGCTCTTATACCAAATTGTCATTACCCAAATCCCGCCACAGGCGTCGTGATGACACTTACTCTCTAAGACTAGGTAAGCCAATTATAATAACAATTCAAGGCATTTGTTTTATATATAAACCAACAGCGAAAATAATTACAAATATAACAACCTTCCAAGACTGGTAATACCGAGTCACGAACTCTAACTGAATACATGAAATGATCCCAAGGATCGAATGCTCAATACTGTTTGATTAATAATTAACATTACAATAAAATGAAAAGACTTCAAGGGACTGCGACGACCAAGCAGCTCTACATTGAATCCTTGCGATCACACTTTAACTCTGTCAGAGTCCGATAGCTCCAATACATGGCTCTGCACAAAAATATACAGAAGTGTAGTATGAGTACACCACGGTCGGTACCTAGTAAGTATCAAGACTAGACTCAGTGGAGAAGTGCCAAGGTACAATCGAGACACTCACTAGTCTAATAGCCTGTGCAATATAGTAAACAACAAATAATAGAAAACAAATAACAATGATGGCAACAATAATCAACCAGTGATATACACATCAGGGCGATAAGAACACCATAAATATTGCGCAACAAATAATGAATACAAGTACAACCAATTAATCAAGTCCTTCCAATAGAAATCTTTCGCCTATATGTTTTTCAAATAGACATCTTCAGGATATAATACTTTCAAATAAATCTCTTTCAAATCTCTTTTCTTCAAATAAATATCTTTCAAATAAAATTCTTTCAAATAAATCTCTTTCGAATAAAAGTCACCCTGTGACACAACATTTCAAAATCATAAAATACGGGTCTCGGCCCACTTTCATATTTCCACGATACCTCGTGCCAATTTCTCTATCACAACTGCATGGACAACTCACGTGCCAAATATCATCATCATTTAACCACGGCACCTCGTGCCCACATTTCATATCATAACTGCACGGACAATTCACGTTCCAATATCATCTTTTACCCACGACACTTTGTGCCCACATTTCATATCACAACTGCACGGACAGTTCACGTGCCAATATCATCATTATTTACTCACGGCACCTCGTGCCCACATTTCATTTCATAATCCGCCTAGCAATAACCACATACTCCCAATTTCAACATAGATCAGACTATTTTCAATTTACCAACAACAAGACAAATTACACGAAGTATGGAAATAAACACAAGGAAAATCACAACATCACATGAAAATTACCAACGCAATAACCCCACATCATCACATATCATCCCTGACAATAGCCACCATTATATCTCATATAGCACCCTTATCACTCCTATAATAGCCTCCCTTATCCCTTTGCCCTGGCAATATCAATAGCCACCCTTATCGCTCCTATAGCCACACTTATCGCTCCTATAGCCACCCTTATCACTTTGCCCAGACAATATCCCAACACACATAACAACGGTGAAATGCCACCCTTATACCCACATAATATCAACAGTGAATGCCCCCCTTATATTCTCAAAATAATAATTCAAATAACATAACAATTTACACGGAATATTATCACGGCAACATAACAAAATCAATTCATATCACAATTTGCCCAATGGCCACAACCAAATCCAAAGACATAACAAAATCAATTAATTTCACAATAAATAGCCCAAGGCTCCACACAATGTGTATAAAACCTCAAAACAATAACAGAGATGAAAAATACTCAGTATAGGGCAACACCTTCATTAATCCATATTCTTGATAATTATATAACGCTTCGGTTTAAACTTATTTCATTAATTATTTGCAGATGGAAAATCCATAATATAATTATTTCCAGAAAATATCAAATCACCAAACTCACGGAATTCACATAAATATACAAGCAATAACCACATCAAATTGTCATATAAAAACAAATTCAACAAACGCGAATTGAGGCATGGAAAATAAATAATTTAATAAATACCAACAATTATCCAATTTACTACATAATATGCCTAAGACTTTAACTCAATTAATTTTGCACATATAAATCCCGAGTACGTACTCGTCACCTCGCGTACACGGCTTTTCATATTTCACAAATGGCACATAAGACTCGATGCCTAAGGGGTAACTTCCCCACTCAAGGTTAGGCAAGATACTTACCTATTTGAAGTTAGGCCGATATTCCAAAATTGCCTTCTTGCTTGAATTGACCTCCGAACAGCTCAATTCTATCCAAATTAATTCAATCCAGTCAATACTAATTATAGGAATTAATTCCGTATGAAAATACTAATTTTCTAACAAAATCCAAATTTAACTTAAACATCGCCCGTGGGGCCTACATCCGGAATCCGATGAAACTTATAAAATCCGATAACCCATTCAATTACGAGTCCACCCATACCAATTTTATCAAATTCCGATAATAACTCGGCCTCCAAATCTAAAATTTTCGTTCTTGAAAAGTTTTGCAAAAATCTTGATTTCTTTCATTTAAATCCGAAATAAATGATGAATATAAGCATGGATTTATAAAATATAATCACTTTTGGATATAGGACACTTACCCAAGTCGAAGTCGTGAAGAAATCCTCAAAATCGCCCAAGAACCGTGCTCCAAAAATTCAAAATGAAATGAAGGAAATGACCATTTTTTGGTCCTTAAGTTTCTGCCCATCCGTCACTAAAAGCCAATTTTCCATCACTAAAAGTTCATTTTTCGTCACTAAAAGTCCACACCGGAACTTGTTTGCTCTAGTAGTTATGTTTTCACTAAAAAGGCTCTAACTCCATCATACGAACTCGGAATTCAACGATTCTTACTATGAGTGACAAATAATAATACAAACCTAGTCATTTAAATAAAACTCAATTTGGAGCTCATTTGCTCAATGTGATACCAATTTCGCTCGTTAAACAATTAACTCATGTTTTGAGCTAAAATCCCAATCGCGACTTGATGAAATTAGACCAAACTTTCCAGATCACTCATATAATTCATTATCAAAATATCAGAAGTCTCGAAAACGAATTTCGATCTCTAGAACTAAAAGTGGACCTTTGGCTCATTACATGCTTATGCTGAAAACATCGAACTCTTCCAAAACTCTTCCCCAACAGCCTGTAGCGTATCACCCATAATTTCTTGTACTCAACTCTAACTGCCAAACATTTTAAATTTATGCAAATTAGATACAAAGGGCTACAACTTTCATGTTTTGCTCATCACCCAACTCCTATAGATTGTAATATATAAGCTCCCAAAATCAGCCCTGTGCAGCAGAAATTTCAGGATCAGCACACTGTTGTAGCCAAAATCTGCAGTACCAACTTCAGTCAATCAATCATAACTTTTTGTACAAATGTCCAAATGATGAATGGTGTATTATTCTGGAAACTAGAATCAAAGGAACACAACTTTTATGTCTTGATAATTTCCAGATTCCTTATAGATTTCGAGATATAAACTTCCAAAGTCAGCTTTACGCATCAGAAATTTCGCACATTGCTGTAAAAACAAACCAGCTGTTAAAAATAATCTGAAACTACTCTGAAACTCACCCGAGGCCCTCGGGACCTCAACCCAATACACCAACAAGTCCTAAAACATCATACGAACTTACTTGAAACCTCATATCACATAAAACAATGCTAAAACCACGAATCATACTCCAATTCAAGCTTAAGGAACTTAAGAATTTCCAACTTCTACATTAGATGCCGAAACCTACCAAATCAATTTCGATTGACCTCAAATTTTGCACACAAGTCATAAATGACATAACGGATCTATAAAAATTTTCAGAACTGGATTTCGACTCCGATATCAAAAAGTCAATTCCCCGGTCAAACTTCCCAAAAAATCAACTTTCGCCATTTCAAGCAAAAGTTCACTACGGACTTCCAAATAATTTTACGGACACGCTCCTAAGTCCAAAATTACCATACGGAGCTATTGAAATTATTAAAATTTTTGTTTACACATAATTCACCATCTGGTCAATTATTTTAACTTAAGTTTCCAAAATAAAAATTGTTCTTTCAATTAAATCCTGAATCATCCGAAAAACCAAATTTGACCACCCTCGCAAGTCATAATACACATTTCAAAGCTGCTCGTTCCAAAACTATCAAATCACAGTGTAACCTTACTATGCATATATCCGGGGTGATCCCACGTCACCCTGCTCTTTATAAGCCTATCAACGCAACATAACTAGAGATCCTTACTTCAACCTTGGTCCTTAAACCTTAGAACCCAATCTTTAACATCCCAAATTCATTACAAGACCCAGATCTCACATCAACACACTGTATAAGCCTAAACAAACTACATTAGGTCATAACCATAACCCCAAGATGTAATCACATGGTACACCCCATCACTCAGACACTCACATCAGGAACTACTGACCACCATTATTGCCCAAAAATAAATCTAGTGCCGGTAGCAAACCTCATATCGATTAGAGCCTCATTCAAAACCTTCATACCCTCCCGATGATGAAAGAAATATGCATAACCTCTTAACCACTCATCTGATCAATAAGCCAAGAATGTCACTCGTCCGACCAGGGCCATTTCCCAAATCCTCAGCAAAATATAGTATTATTCTTCCAAACCTTCCTCATCCCAATACAATAGTGCAAATCTCAAGTCTAGAAACCTCATCTCAGCCAATACAAGCAGCCCCACCGACAAGTATCAACAAAATCATATGGAGCCTCACATAACACGGTCCCAAAAACCAATAAGTAATAATTTAGACATGACAGATAACAGTAAGAGAGTTAAATAAGAAGACTAATAAACATATTAAGCAGGCAGGGAAATTTTAGAATTTTCCTATGAACTATTTTCAACAAGGTGAAAGCAAAACGACACGAAGTAAGTATCATGAGTTATATTTCATCACAGTACCGTTGCGGTGTGCAACCCGATCCTATCATATCAATCCACATAGGGTACCCATCGAGCCATAATACTCGGGCTCACTGATCACATATGTGTCAATATCAAGCATAATGGAGTGCATAAAATATAACTATTGGAAAATTATTAGGAAAAAATAATACTGATAAGGGCAAGCACATCTATGGTGCAATAAGAAAATCAACATCACGAAGGCCATATCACCCATAGGAGCTATGCGGCCTAACCTAAATTACAATATACATGCGAAGAACCATGTAACCCTCACAACCCATCATAGCATAAGAGAGGAACACATAACACAGACCAAGGCGCGAATAGCATCTATTCCGCCTGATGATATACCTATGGTAATAACTGTGCAGGAGCAAGCAAATCCGATTCCGATACAGAATACACTTCCTCATTAGGCCTACCAATGGGCCACCAAATCAACTCCGGTCATCTCCAAACGGACAAATAGCCCTCCAAAAGTCCACAACGACATAACCATAACACACACTACCATCTGGCTAGCTTTGGCCATACTTCACAATCCACAACCACGAAACAATATACTTCTGAGAACTCCCAGTCTCCAAATCCATAGAACACATGAATCACCTTACCTAATCCTAACTCCACTGCCCAAATGTCTAACACATCTCTCGAATACGATCATCCCACGAGGAATACTTCTATAATTCTTCTATGCCACATAACAAAATCTGAATCTTAGCAGTCAACTAGCCAGGCGAGCACCGCAATACCAATGATGCATCCGTAAGTCAAAACACAATGCGTCTTATGAAATACACACCCTTCTCAGGCAATACCAAGTAGTAATAACATCCATCTAAACATCTGAAACCGTCTGTGATGTCTAAGAATTCATGACCTTCCCTTCAAAACTAAACCGTGACCTTGCACATGCAAAAATCAATCCCGATCATTCAGAAACCTTCTTTTTGATCTCATCCAGGAGGAAATCCTAATACGCAACATGTTCCTCACACCAGTAGGAAATATCCACCTCGAACCGTGATAGAAATCATTGAGAACTCCTTGGAACCCATTTGCACATAAACAAGCTATTATAACCGAATCACTCTAACTCAACCAAGCCACGCAGTTGCCCAAAACCTATGAGCATTGCCACGAAACACCTGTGGAGACTCACCACATCATAAATACCCAAAGAATTGATCATACCATTACCGTGTTGATCCAATTTACTATTGAACTACCCTGTCTTCTCCGAGTTCCTTCCAAATTAACTTCAAGTTGATACCCCTCCTTGTGAGAACACCATGATCCTTACCCCGAAGCTCTCCATAAGAGATTTTAGCATAAAATCCACACCGCCCTAAGGCCAAAAGGCCACTGCATTCCTCCTTAGCACCCCAAAGTACCACAACCGAGATACCCACTCTGAAGAGACCTTCTGTGAATCTAAATTCATTTTCTCCACCTTCCTGATACTAAAATGCATAATCCACAATAATATAGAAATACCGCGAGTCTTGACACCATCCAATGTAAATCTTATATTCTAGCCACAACTACTACGCCATCTTTTAATCTTCCTGACTCTGAACTCATCAATAAGATATGAGAATCAAATTTGTCTCATAATTAAACAACATAAAAAACCTTTCAACACACTCATAACTCGAGACTATACGTCACATGAAGACATAAATCAAGCACCCATCAGTCCATTTTACACCTCGAGCAAACTCTTCTCTTCATATTCAAGTCATCTGAACATAGCCCGTAGTCACATCCTACTCATCATTTAGTCATCCAACTACTCACCGACCACAAATTCCACTCATAGGGACACTACCATGCGAATAAGTCCAATAGCACATACACGCACAATCGCAATTACCATGCTCAAGTTGCAGTTAAAACGCAACCTCAAGTCCTCCAGACCGACCCATCATTAGCACACATAAATCACATCTCGCACCTCATCTATGGAATCACAAGCTGTCGATGCGCAGCTGATACTGAGCGCTCACATGCCATACGAATGCGTGGAATAAATTTAAAGAGCGCTTTAAGTTGAATCAATGCCGCACGATAAGGAAAGAAAGATGGAAAGTTTATCCTAAATGCCTCGTAGCCTCTCGAAGATATGTATGGATGTCATGATACCGATCCGCAAGATACTAATAAACACTTGCTCATGACCCGTAGAACTTATGAACCTAGAGCTCTAATACCAACTTGTCACGACCCAAAACCCACCTAGTCGTGATGGCACTAACTCGACCCGCTAGGTAAGACAACTAACAGTCAATACAATCCAAATGAAATTATAGGAAAATAGTGAAGAATTATCTAGACATTTACAATTTAACTCAAGAACTGGTTGTACAAATTATGAGCTTCTAAGACTTGGAATTTACAAAGCTGATGCAAATAATTATACGATCTTTTTGAAAGTTCCATAAACAGATTAACAAAATCTAAAGCTACCAAGAACAAGTGGCAGCTATATCCGAAATGCACGAACATCTTCAGGGTCAGCTCCCGACATCACCAGCAGCTCCGCTCCAAAATTCTGCACGCAAGGTGCAGAAGTGTAGTATGAGTACAACCGACCCCATGTACCCATTAAGTATTTTGTCTAACCTCGTCGAAGTAGTAACGAGGCTTTTTAGTTAAAAGATGTTCACTGATAAAATCTGTACCATAAACTAGCAATAAAACTATACTACGGTATAACACAATAGAGTACACGAAACGAAAGTACAAAGCAATAACAAAGTACCAGAAGAGATCATAATTCAACAATTTCCAATATCTCGACCAATATTTTCCTTAGAGCGAAAACCAATAAACCACAATAGTCACCCCATAACTTTCATAGCGGGAGGAATATACTCTGATATCAAGTCAATTGCACGGTAACACCCTTCGTGCATTTATCTCATCCTCACCAAATATACGTAAAACAGTACCAGCTGGATGAAAGAAATGCTGATAACAATAATGACAAAGTAGAAAATACTCAAGTAGCAATAATGAACGAGGATATACATAAGGGCATCAGTAATACACTAGGCAAAAAGCATAGGGATAATGGCAACAAATAGGAAAAAGAATATAACCTCAACTAACTAGCATGGTGGAGGCATAAATATAGATATAATGAATAAGAGGGGAACACATGATCTTTATAAGTTAACAAGTAGAAGAATGAATGACTAATATGGTAGAAGGCATGTACTAAGTGCAACAAAATAGATACAACAAAGATGTAATTATGACAGTAGGAAGTAGGTATGGTATTTGCAAGTTTAGCAAGTAGAGGGCATGAGCGACACAATAACAAATAAGATAGACAACAAGGACATGGCATTAATGACAAGTCATATAAGAACCATAAATACGACAATAACAGCTCAATGTAAAGGCATGAACGTATACACAAGGAAAGGTTATCACAATATAATGCATGTCCCTCATCCTCACCTGCACGGAAACACGCATCGTGCCATGAACTCATAATAATTTAAAGCATGATAATATAAATAAAATGGCACGGCATCACCCTTCGTGCTTTTACTCACAAATGATATGACATGGCATCACCCTTCGTGTTTTCACTCTCAATCGATATGGCACGGCATCACCCTTCGTTCTTTTACTCTTAATAATATGACACGACATCACTCTTCATGCTTTTACTCTCAAATAATATGACACGACATCACCCTTCGTGCTTTACATGCTCCATCACATCAAAATGTATATACAATGGCACGACATCACCCTTCATGATTTTACTCTCAATAATATGGCACGACATCACCCTTCGTGCTTTGACTCTTAAATAATATGGCACGTCATGCATTACACTCTCCCTTACATGATAAATGTATATACAATGGTACGGCATCACCCTTCATGCTTTACACTCTTCCTTACCAAGCATATGTATATCAATGACAAACAAGGCAGGAAGCATAAATAACGTCAAGGAGAGTGTTTAAATGAATATTCCAAATGAATCCCAATCATAACTTCCCAAGCCAATAATCGTTCAATAAACCCACAAGAACCTTATTATTCAAGTATTTCAACAAATCTCATGAATGACCTACAACACGAGTATAGAATCTAGTATCTCAAGAATATCGACCGTAGCAATGTACTAATGATTACACATAATGATGACCGAACTAGACACATCAATATATTCTCAGAATTCCATCAAATTTGGTCAAGTTATAATAAGCTAAGTCTTGGTTTTTAACATTTAATACTATGTTCTTAGTATCTAGGAGTCAAGTAAGGCATGAAGAAAGAAGGTCACGTGATTCTACAAGACATAATTTATAACATAATTTACCCCCGAGCATGGTTAACCCTAGCACATGCATATATGCTCGTCACCTCATATATGTATCACCCCGCATGTAGCAAACAATGTAAAATAGTAGGCAAAATTCTCTCAACAAAGTTAGGCAAGACACTTACCTTAATTCGGCTAACTCAATACTCAATTTAGCTTTTTCCTTTACAGATTCACCTCCGCTCGGCTCAATCTAGCCAAAGATAAATTAAATACATCACACAATGCAAGGGAAACCAATTTCAATTAATAAAGCTATGATTTTTATACAATTTCTAAAAAATCAACCCCCGGGCCAGCCCGGTCATAACTTGGGTCCAAGGGTAGGTCTTGAATACCCATAGTCTCACGAGTCCAAAAACATATTTTGTTTCCAAATCTGAGTCCTATTCGATTCCTAAATCCCAAGTTTTCATTTTTCAAAGTTTTGACAAAATCCCCAATTTTTCCCTAGATTATCATGAATTTAATGTTAAATATTATGTAAAATCATAAAATATAGTTGAGAATTGATTACAGATACTTATCCAATGATTTGGTATGAATATCCCTTCACAAAATCGCTTTCCATTGAAGCTAGGGTTCAAAATATAATAAAATGAAGCTAAGTCTCAGAATTCTCAGCTATATGCAGGTTGTAGATGTCGTATTTGCGACATGGGGTTCGCAAATGCGAACCCCGCAAATGCATACAATTTGTCACAAAAGCGAACAAGAACACTTCCTTTCAAGGTAGAATTTGCGACCCAAAACTTCACAAATGCGAAGACCATTATCTCACAAAAGCGGCTGGGTCCTCGCAAAAGCGAACAACCCCACTTCGCAAATGCGAAGGGTTTCTTCACAAATGCGAGTCTTCCCCAACATCCCAAATTCGCAAATGCGATGGTTGCTCCGCAATTCCGACTGTTGCATTTGCGAAAAAAACATCGCAAATGCGATGACACCAGTACCATCACTCAAAATCATGAAAAATCATTCCGGATCCAATCCGAAACTCATTGGAGCCCCCGAGGCTCCAAACCAACTATGCACCCAGGACCAGAAACACAACACAAACTCGCTGGCGTGATCAAATCGTCAAAATAACCTCTATAAGCATGAATCAGACACCAAAACACATGGAGATCAAAGTAAAATTCAAGAACTTCTAGAATCGCAACCGAGCATCAGAACCATATCAAATCAACTCCAAATGACGCCAAATATTGAAGACAAGTTCTACATGACGAAAAGAACCTACTCGGAATTTCCCTCACATGTGCCGAAATGACTTAAGGAGGTTTGGTCCGCATCTGTGATGAAGAGGCCGCACCTGCGAGTGCGCGCCTACGGAACCTGGTCCGCTTCTGTGGTTTCACTTCGCACCCGTGCTCCTTAGGCGCATCTGCGGGCATCGCAGATACAGAATATTACCTCACACCTGCGACCCCTTACCGCGCATCCAAAACCGCATATGTGCTTGGGCTTTTGCACGTGCGATCCCGCACCTACGGTCTCCCCTCCGCAGGTGTGAAACACCAGAAACCTGAAAATCTTCAGCAACTAGCCTAAGTCCAAATTCAATCCGTTAAGCATCTGAAACACACCCAAGGCCCCGAGGACCTCAACCAAAGATACCAACAAGTCCTAAAACACCATACGAACTTAATATATCCCTCTAAACACATCAAACAACAAAAACAATTTGAATCACCCTCCAATCCAAACTTAATAAACTTGAAACTTGAAATTTCTACCACCGATGCCGAAACCTATCAAACCACATCCGATTGACCTCAAATTTTGCACACAAGTCATATTAAACATTACAGACCTACTCCAACTTTCGAAATCAGAATCAAACCTCGATATCAAAAATTCCACTTCCGGTTAAAATCTCCAAAAAATCGACTTTCGCCATTTCAAGCCTAAATCAGTTACAAACCTGCAATTCTCAGTCCGAAAACTCTCCTAATTCCAGAATTACCCAATAGAGCTAACAATAACAACAACAACAACAACCCAGTATAATCCCACTAGTGGGGTCTGGGGAGGGTAGTGTGTACGCAGACCTTACCCCTACCCTGGGATAGAGAGGCTGTTTCCAATAGACCCTCGGCATCCTTCCCTCCAAGAACTCCCCACCTTGCTCTTGGGGTGACTCGAACTCACAACCTCTTGGTTGGGAGTGGAAGGCGCTTACAGAACCGACGAAACTCCATTCTGGAGTCTTCTTCATATAGTTCTAACTACAATCAAAATCCTAAGACTTAAGCTTCCGTCTTAGGCACTAGGTATCTCAAATCAGTCCGAGACTACAACGACAACCTCCTGACAAGTCACATGAGCAAAAAAGGATACAGAGGAAATAATAAATAGGGGATCGAGGCTATAACTCTCAAAATGACCGGCCGGGTTGTTATATTCTCCTCGTATTAATACAATCGTTCGTCCTTGAACGAGTATAGAGACATACCTGAAGTGGTGAAAAGATGAGAATAACGGCTGTGCATATCATGCTCGGTCTCCCAAGTTGCCTCCTCGACCAGCTGACCCCTCCACTGAACCTTCATGGAAGAAATGTTCCTTGACCTCAGCTTTCGAACCTACCTGTCCAAAATAGCTATCGGCTCCTCAACATAAGATAAATCCTTGTCCAACTGGACTGAGCTAAAATCCAACACATGAGACGGATCGTCGTGATACTTTCGGAGCATAAAAACATGGAATACTGGATGAACCCCTGCAAGATTGAAAGGCAAGGTGAGCTCATAAGCAACCTCCCTAACATGTTGCAACACCTCAAAGGGACCAATAAACCTTGGGCTCATCTTTCCCTTCTTTCCGAACATCATAACGCCCTTCATAGGCAAAACCTGGAGTTAGACCCCCTCTCCAATCATGAATGCAACATCACGAACCTTTTGATTAGCATAACTCTTCTGCCTGGACTGGGTTGTGCGGAGTCGATCCCGAATCACCTTCACCTTATCCTGGGCATCCTGAACCAATTCTGTACCCTATAATCTAGCCTCACCCGGCTCGAACCAACCTACTGGAGAACGACACCGTCTACCATACAGAGCCTCATACGGTGCCATCTGGATGCTCGGCTGATAACTGTTGTTTTAGGCAAACTCCGCAAGTGGCAAGAATTGATCCCACGAACCTCCAAACTCCATCACACATGCACGGAGCATATCCTCCAATATCTGAATAGTGCGCTCGGACTGTCCGTCCATGTGAGAGTGAAATGTTATTCTCAGCTCCACTCGAGTACCCAACTCATGTTGTACGACCCTCCAAAACTATGATGTAAACTGTGTATCCCCGGTCAGAGATTAGAGATATCGGTACTCCATGAAGCCTAAAAATCTTGCGAATATAAATTTGAGCCAGCTGCTCGGAAGAATAGGTAGTCATCACAGGAATGAAATGAGCTAACTTGGTCAGCCTATCCACAATCACCCAAACTGCATCAAACCTCCGCTAAGTCCGTGGGAGTCCAGCAACAAAATTGATGTTTGGCTATAATTCCATATTTTTAGTGCATTACTTACCTTACATTTAGGTGCTTTCATGCTAAACTATACTATATTTGTGCTTACATGAGTTTATTTTATGTGTAGGTACATTGGAGATAAAATTGGAGCAAGGTAAATATTTAAAGTGTATTTGATGAACTAAAATATTGGGCTTATGATTATCTGATGATAAAGAATTATTGATGACAAAGAAAGAACAATTGAGAAAGAAGAAAGGCAAGAAATGAGATTGAGAACTAAAGCAAATCAAAAGTGAAACGGAAAAGCAGCAGGCGAGGCGGGGGAATTTTCTTGCGTTAGAGCTCGCGCCGCCAGGGCTAAAGCGAGAGGGAGCGCGTGGTTGAGCTCGCGCCGCGAGGCCTGTAACGAGGTTCACTGTGCGGTAGAGCTCGCAGCGCGAGACCTGTAGCGAGGGTGTTCCAGGTTTTAAAGCCTATTTCATCTCGTTTTTGGTTTTGGACTCGGTTATTTCATCTAGGTCTTTTCCCTACACATATAAATAGTCATTAAACACCATTTTTAGGGGAGTTTTGAGACCGGAGGCAAGAACATCACGTGGAACAACTTTTGGAGGAGAAAATCATCGAGTTCTTCACTCCTTCATCTTTTCTTTGTAATTTGTTTATGCAAGATACTTGGAAAATTGTTACTACGAACATGAGTGGCTAAGCACTCTAGTTTCTAGGGTTGTGGTTGAAATGATTATTATCGTTTATTAATTAAATATTTGTTAATTCAGATTATCATCTTGTGGTTGTTTCTTTAATTCTAGTTTTAACTTTGTGAATTGTTGTAGCTACCAATTCACCCTACCATCTATGCTATGCTTGGGAAAGCAATGTTTAGATTATAGTAGAATTAGAGAGAGCTTGTTTCTGAACCCGTGGCTCAGGAGAAGATTTCGCGGTTAGGATAGGAATATACCTAACAGTCATTCTTAATTGAATACTGTATTATATCCATTCATGATAGACCCAATACCATAGGAATATATGGTTGATATATTGTGGACATGCGATTAGTATTGTGGGAACATGCTATTCATATAAACGACACGGTTAATAGCAATCATAGATAATCTGGATTAACGAGTGTGATTACTGAACTTAATAGGATTGATAAACCAACCACAACCCTGGAATTTTCATCTCCTCTGAATTAAAATCTCATCATACACATATGCATTCTTTATAAATTAGTTGTTACTTGTTTAATTTTCGCAATAATAGATTAATAGAAAAACATCACTCTTATATATCTTGGACAATTAACTGATTTTAGTTTGCTTAGTTGACAATTGATCTTAGTCTCTATGGGTTCGACATCCGACTTTAGAGTCACTTTATTACTTGACGGTCATGTATACTTGCGTGTACTTAGGGAACCAACAAGTTTTTGGCGCCGTTATCGGGGTCTTAGTTATTGATTATTTATTTAAGTTAGGCTTTCATTCGTTATTTGTTCAAGTTTTAATTTTTAGTTTGCTTTAATTGTGATAACGTAGGCTCTTCTCTTGAATGCGGAGGAGTAGAAGCGCAAACAATATCCTTCCTCTTGATCCTGAGATCGAACGAACACTTCATAGAGTGAGGAGGGAAGTCGAAGCTAGAACTAGAATTGAAAGAGAGTTGGACATTGTAGTTCAACCATAACCAATAGAGATGGCAGGTAATGAAGAGCGTCCGACGATTGCAGCTGCAAGACCCAATCTGGCTAATATGACTTAGGCAATTGTGAAGCCTGATATCACGGGTCACTTTGAACTCAAACAGTACATGGTACAGCGGATTCAATCCATAGGGTAATATGTGGGTTTATCTCATGAAGACACGCAGAGGCACATTTAGAATTCTTGGAAATTACAGACACTTACAATTATCTGAACGTTTCCAAGGCCTATGTCAGGCTGACACTGTTTCTCTTTTCACATATGGGGGAAGCTAAGAAATGGTTACAAAAGGAGTCCCCGACATCAATCCACAATTGGGATGATCTAGCAAGGAAATTCTTAATCATGTTTTTTCCCACTAAGAAGACAAAGTTGTTGAGGAGATAGATTCTTGGGTTTCAACAATGAGATGGCGATACTCTTCGACAAGCTTGGGAAAGATAAAAAAAGCTACTCAGAGACTGGCCACACCATTCTCAGACTGATGAGGTGCTAGGTCACACTTTCGTTGATGGGTCGGACAAGGCATCAAAGATGAATCTTGACTCAGCATATGGGGGTAGTTGCATGGCAAGACCGTATAGTGAGATCCAGATCCTACTAAACAATTTCACTATTAATGATAATAATTAGCAAGGTTATGGGGAAGCGCAAAGAGAACTTAAACAAAAGGCAGCAGGTGTGATCGAGCTTGATGATTTCCCAGCAATAAGGGCAGATATAGCGAGATTAGCAAATCAGATGAATAAAATGATAATGCACCAAGCACAACAGATGCAGCATATGCAACATATGTCTACTTGCTGCAAGTTATGTGGTGAAGATCACACAAGTGACATATGCACCGTGAATCCTGAGTCCATCTACTACATGGGAAAACAAGCTAGAGGGCTGATGAATCAAAATGCTCAGTATGGTAACACATATAATTAGAACTGGAGGAATCATCCTAACTTCTCTTGGGGTGAAAATCAGAATATTAGGCCTCAAGCAAATTACAATCATCCACCTCAACCTACACATCAAGCAGAAGAAAGTTTGACTGACATGATGAAACAGTTCTTGATAGACAACCAACAATTGCGCACAAAGTTCAGAAATCTAGAGAGGCAGTTTAGGCAAATGGATAACAATCAGAATATTAGACCTGCTGGAGCTCTCCCAGGTGATACTGAGCTTAATCCTAAGGCTCAAGTCAATGCGGTTACCTTGAGAAATGGAAGAGTATTAGAAGAAGTTCCAGGGAAAAAGAAGTGTACAGCTAGTCCTGAAGGAAAATTAGATATTTTGAGCCAAGTGCGTGTGAATTTGCCTTTGGTGGAAATTTTGCAGCAAGTGCCTAAGTATGCAAGGTATCTCAGAGATATTGTGGAAAACAAGCGAACACATACAGAGTTTGAAATAGTTTCACTTACTGAAGAGTGCAGTTCTAGAGTTCAGAGTAAACTTCCTCCTAAGTTGAAGGATCCCGATGTTTCACAATTCCTCTATCTCTTGGAAAACAAGAAGTTGGTAAAGACCTGTGTGATTTAGGGGCTAGTATAAATTTGATGCCATCCTCGTTATTCAAGCAACTCAGATTGGGGGTTCTTAGACCTACTACGATCACTTTATCATTGGCAGATAGGTCACTAGTTATACCGGAAGGAATTATTGAGGATGTGTTAGTTTGAGTGGGAAAGTTTATTCTGCCTTCTGATTTTATTGTTCTTGATTATGAGGAAGATGAGGAAGTACCCATTATTTTGGGGCGACCATTCTTAGCTACTGGTTGAGCGATTATTGATGTAATAAAGGAAAGTTAAAGATGAGGAAATCACTTTTAATGTGTACAAGGCACTTAAGCTCCCTAAGCATTATAAGGACTTGTGCATGATTATTGTGGCAGAACTGAAGGGGATAGAGAAGAGTCCTTATGTGAATTGTAGTGATTCAGATGGGATAACTGAGTTGGAGGAGGTGGTGTTGCAAGCTAAGTGTGTAAGGATGATTGAGAAAAGAGCCAGAGATGAAAGAGGAGACCTTCTGAGAGCATGTAAAAAGGCTAGGCTTAATGGGAGAAAGAAGAAGAGAAAGCACCCAGGCTGAACAGAGTAGCAGTGTTGTGCCGCGATGTTAAATCAGGCGCTTGTTGGGAGGCAACCCATCTTTACTGCTTGCTTTTATTTCTATTTTGTTTCTTATTATTGGTAGTGTTGTTTTTGTTTTGTAGGATTATGAGCATAGGAAGCAAAGCCATTAGAAAAGTGCAAAAGAGAGTTAGATGGTGAGAATTAAGTGTGGGGTGCCACACAAAAGACCATGCCTGTGGGAAGTCTAAGTACCCGTGAGCCGTTATTGCTTCGGCCTTTGGCCTTTTAGGAATTTAATTATCCACCCTCGTTATTGTTTTGCTTTATCTGTGCATTGGAGACACTGCACTCTTTTAAGTGTGGGGTGGGAGAATTCTCTAGATAATTAGTAGTAGGATGTTAGAAAAATGTTAACTTCTTATTTTTGTTCTCGTAGTTGTGAAAAATCGAAAAACAAAAGAAAAGAAAGTAGACAAATTGGACTTTCCCCGACGATGGATCTCCTAGACATTGTTCTTGAGGGATTTAAGTCTAAAGAAAAAGGACAAAAAGATTTTCTTTGTAGGTAGTATAGTAATTCCCCCTTGATTTTTCTTTGTACCACGGTTCTTTTCCAAGGGTTTTGTTTGAACCGGGTATAGTTAGTTTTATTTTTTTAGGAGTAGGAGCCATTGTGAGATGAATTGAATTGGAGCAATATCTCTTGACTTTGTTATGTATTGAGAATTGTGAGTACTTTGGTTGTGACGCTTAGGCTCAATTTTTGACTCTCAGATAAGTACTTTAAATTGCATAATCTTAACTTTGCTTAACTGCTTTGACTAGAGTGTCTTGATGAATCCAATCCTGGGTGAGTTATGTGCCACATGTGTGTTTGGTCGCAACATGTATGTGTGAGGTTTGTGTGTTATTCTATGCAGTGCATTTGATGTCTAGAACTTGCCCCGTGTGTTTGCAAAGAGAAATAGTAGCATTATTCAGTCTTGGAAGTGATATAGGCGTTTCTTTGTTGAGCCAGATATATATAGTTTACCCGCCTAATTGTTATGTATCATAGTTAACCCTTTGAGCTTGTAATCATGTTTCTTTGGCAACCACATTACAAGCCTTACCCATTTGTTTGAATTAACCATCTATTTGAACCTTTTCACCTCTCATGAGCACTTGAATTGTTATGAACTTTGTAAAAGTTAAAGCGTGGGATGGTTGGTTTGGCTTTTGAGTGAAACTAAGGAAATAAGGAGAAAGGTACACTGTTTTAAAAAAATAAAAGCCACTTGAATTGAAAAAGAAAGAAAAGAAAAAAATAGTTGTATTGCTGTGAAATATTCCTTAAGAGTGGTGACTCTTGATGTAATTGTGCTTAAAGAAGTATGGAGTTAATATACATTGATGTGAAGGCGGAGTTATGGTTTGATATAAGTATGGGATTTGAATGTTAAAGTGTATGTATTAAAGTGCTTAGGGAGGTGTAGTCACTCTTATATCCAAATGTATCCTACCCGACCCGCAGCCTACATTACAACCAATTAAAGTCTTACTTGATCCTAGACTGAATGAGCTCGATTAGTAGAGTAGTACGCTAAGGGCAAGACTATGGTGCATCTTTTGTGGAATATGAATGTTATTTCTAAGAGTGAGTGAATTATTCCTATCTTGAGTTCCTAATTGTTCCTAAATTTTATTGTGTGTGGAACTACTCTCTTTTGTTGTGCGAGGGCACTTGATTCATAAAGGAAAGGTAATGTCATTGACCACTATGTTAGATTAAGTGAGTGCGTTGTGAATAATTCATGGTACTTGCGAGTCAACTCTTGAGGTGAAGATGTTACACTCTTGTGCTTAGTCTATTTTAAAGATTCTTGGTGTGATGAGTTAGGAGAATTGTTTAGAAAGGTTGTGTCTATATAAAGTGTAGTTTGATTGCTCGAGGACGAGCAACATTTAAGTGTGGGGTAGTGATATTTGGTTATAATTTCATATTTGTAGTACATTACTTACCTTACATTTAGGTGCTTGCATGCTAAACTATACTATATTTGTGCTTAAGTGAGTTTATTTTATGTGTAGGTACATTGGAGATAAAATTGGAGCAAAGTAAATATTTAAAGAGTAATTCATGCACTAAAACGAGACTAAGAACTGAAGCAGATCAAAAGTGAAGCGGCAAAGCAGCAGGCGAGGTGAGGGAATTTGCTCGCGTTAGAGCTTGTGCCGTCAGGACTAAAGAGAGATGGAACACGCGGTAGAGCTCGCGCCGCGAGGTCTATAGTGAGATTCACTATGCGGTAGAGCTCGCGACGCGAGACCTGTAGCGAGGGTGTTACGGGTTTTAAAGCCTATTTCATCTCCTTTTTGGTTTTGGACTCGGTTATTTCGTCTAGGTATTTTTCCTATACATAAATAGTCATTAAACACCATTTTAGAGGAGTTTTGAGACTGGAGGCAAGAACATCACGTGGAACAACTTTTGGAGGAGAAAATCATCGAGTACTTCTTTCCTTCATCTTTTCTTTGTAATTTGTTTGTGCAGGATACTTGAAACATTGTCACTACGAACATGAGTGGCTAAGCACTCTAGTTTCTAGGGTTGTGGTTGACATGATTATTAACGTTTATTAATTACATCTTCGTTAATTCATATTATCATCTTGTGGTTGTTTCCTTAATTTTGATTTTAACTTGTGAATTGTTGTAGCTACCAATTCACCCTACTATCTATGATATGCTTGGAAAAGCCTTGTTTATATTAGAGTAGAATTAGAGAGAGCTTGTTTCTGAACCCGTGGCTCGGGGAAAGATTTCGCGATTAGGATAGAAATATACCTAACAGTCTTGCTTAATTGAATATCGTATTATATTCGTTCATGATAGACATAATACCATAGGAATATAGGATTGATATATTGTAGGCAGGCGAGTAGTATTGTGGGAACATGATATTCATATAAACGACCCGGTTAATTAGAAACCATAGATAATTTGGATTAACGAGTATGATTATTGAACCTAATGGGATTGATAAACAAACCACAACCCTGGAATTTTCATCTCCTCTGAATTAAAATCTCATCATACACATTTGCATTCTTTATAAATTAGTTGTTACTTGTTTAATTTCGACAATAGTAGATTAATAGAAAAACATCAATCTTAAATATCTTGGACAATTAACTGATTTTAATTTGCTTAGTTGACAATTAATCTAAGTCTTTGTGAGTTCGACATCCGACTTTTGAGTCACTTTATTACTTGACGGCCACGTATACTTGCGTGTACTAGGGGAACCAACATAAATCTATAGTGATCCGCTCCTATTTCCACTATGCAATCTCTAACATCTGAAGCAACCCACCTGGCCGCTGATGCTCATACTTCACCTGCTGGCAATTTAGACACCGAGCCACATACTCCACTATGTCTTTCTTCATCCTCCTCCACCAGTAATGCTTCCTCAAGTCCTGGTACATCTTCGTGGCACCTGAATGAATGGAGTAACACAAGCTATGAGCCTGCTAGAGAATTAACTCACGCAAACCATCTACATTGGACACACATAGCCTGCCCTGCATCGTCAATGCACCATCATCCCCAATAGTGACTGTTTTAGCATCACCGTGCTAGACCGTGTCCATAAGGAAAAAAAGATGGGGGTCATCATACTGACGCTCCCTGATACGATCATAAATAGAAGACCGAGAGACCACACAGGCCAATACTCGACTCGGCTCAGAAATAACCAATCTGACAAACTGGCTGGCTAAGGCCTGAACATCCAATGCCAATGGCCTCTCTACTGCTGGTAGATATGCTAAGCTCCCCAAACTCTCCGCCCAGCGACTCAAAGCATCGACCACCACATTGGCCTTCTCGGGATGGTACAAAATAGTGATATCATAGTCCTTAAGCATCTCCAACCACCTCTGCTGATGCAAGTTAATATCCTTTTGCTTAAATATATGCTGCAAACTCCGATGATCGGTGTAAATCTCACAAGGGACACCGTAAAGATAGTGCCGCCAAATATTCAGGGCATGAACAATAGTTTCTAACTCAAGGTCTTGGACATGATAGTTATTTTCATGCACTTTCAGTTGTCTGGACGCGTAGGCAATCACCCTACCGTCGTGCATCAACACCGCACCGAGACCAATCCACAATGCATCACAATATACAGTATATGACCCCGAACCTATAGGCAATACCAATACTGGGGCAGTAGTCAAAGCTGTCTTGAGCTTCTGGAAGCTCTCCTCACACTTTTTTGTCCACCTGAACGGAGGACCCTTCTAGGTCAGCATGGTCATAGGTGCTTCAATAGATGAGAAACCCTTAACAACTCGACGGTAATACCCCGCCAAACCAAGAAAACTCCAGATCTCTATGGCTGAGGACGGTCTAGGACAACTTTGTACTGCTTCCACCCTCTTCGGGTCCACCTTGACCCCATTACTCGATACTACATGACCCAAGAATGCCACCGAGTCTAGCCAAAATGCACACTGTGAAAATTTTGCATATAGCTTCTTTTTCTCAAGGTCTGAAGCACAGTCCTCAGGTGTTGCTCATGATCCTCCGAAGTCCAAGAGTACACCAAAATATCGTCAATAAACAAAATTATGAATGAGTCAAGATAGTGCCAGAACACACTATGCATCAAGTGCATAAATGCTGTTGGGGCATTGGTCAGCCCAAAGGAACTCATAGTGACCATACTGAGTGCTGAAAGCAGTCTTCAGGATATCAGGCTCCCGAATCTTCAACTGATGATAGCCTGAACATAAGTCAATTTTGGAAAACACCCTAGAACCTTGTAACATATCAAATAAGTCATCAATACGAGGCAATGGATACTTGTTCTTCATTGAAACTTTGTTCAACTGGCGATAATCAATGCACATACGCATAAAACCATCCTTTTTCTTCACAAATAAGACCGGAGCATCCGAAGGTGACACACTGGGCTGAATGGAGCCCTTATCAAGCAACTCATGTAACTACTCCTTCAACTCATTCAACTCAGGAGGAGCCATACGATATGGAGGAATAGAGATGGGCTGAGTGCCCGACAATAAATCAATATCTCTATCGGGCGGCATGCCCAGAAGATCAGCTGGAAACACATCTGGAAAGTTCCTTAGTGCTGGAACTGACTCAATTATATGGGTATCAATACTGACATCTCTCACATAAGCTAGTTATGCGTCACACCCCTTCTCAACCACTCGTTGAGCTTTAAAAAAGGAAATAACTATGCTGGGAGTATATTCTAAGGTACCTCTCCATTCTAATCGCGGTAAACCTGGCATAGCCAGCGTTACGGTCTTAGCGTGTCAATCAAGAATAGCATAATGGGGGCGACAACCAGTCCATGCCCAAGATAACATCAAAGTCTACCATACTAAGCAATAATAAATCGGCTCTGGTCTCAAAACCACTAAGAGCAACCAAACATGACCGATACACACGGTCCACAACAAGAGAATCTCTCACAAGAGTAGATACATAAGCAGGGGAACTTAAATAATCCTGAGATACGCCCAAGTACGAGAAAAAATAAGAGGACACATAGGAATAAGTAGAGCCTGGATAAAATAAGACCGATGCATCTCCATGACAGACCGGAACACTACCTGTAACGACATAGTCGGAAACAACTACCTCTTTACGAGTCAGAAGAGCATAATATCTGGCCTGGGCTCCCCCTCTAGGGAAACCTCGACCTCCCCCACCTCCACCTCGAGCTGCCTGAGCAGGTGGGGTGGTAGCTGGTGCTGGAATCATAGCCTGAGGACCCACTGGAGCGCGCGGTGGCTGAGGAGTCTGTAGAGGTGAAACCCTCTTAAGTCTGGGGCAATCTCTCACCATATGGAGAGTGGCACCACACTCAAAACAAGCTCTTAGAGGGCGTGGATGCTATGACTGGGTTTGGGGCAGGTCTACTGGACTAGCCTCTAAAAGCACCCCGTGCAAGAGGCATACTAGATACTGGCGGTGCATAATAAGGATCATGGGCCTAGAAGGGACCGGAATACCATTGGCTGAATGAACGGGGCGACTCACATAACCCCTACCATGGCGAACTACAGTTGGGGCACGAGTACCACTGTAAGTGCCAGACTCTCGAGACCTCTTAGCCTCTCTCTCCTCTCTATCCCGAGCGAGCATGCCCTCCAATCTCCTAGCAATACTCATAACCTACTGGTAAGAAATATCCATCTCCAACTCCCTGGCCATACTAATCCGGATACTGGGGTGGAGTCCCTCAATAAACCGATGAACCCTCTCTAGAACTATGGCAACCAAGGCCGGAGCATGTCGGTCCAAATCACTGAAGCGAACTGCATACTCTGACACAATCATAGCACCCTGGTGTAGCTGCTCAAACTCCGCGCGCCATACGTCCCTGAGGATCTAAGGGACATAGTCTCTCAAAAACATGTTCGAGAACTAAGTCCATGTAAGTGAAGTTGTCTCAGCCGAACTACTCAACTCATAAGCACACCACGACTGATAGGTTTCTCTTATAAGCTGGAATATTGTAAAAGAAACCCCACTCGACTCCGCTACATCCATAGTACGAAGAATACGGTGACACTCCTCCAGAAAACCATGCATCATCTGTCGCCAATCCGTTGAAGGTAGGAGGGTGGTACTTATTGTACCTCTCAAATCTGTGTTGCTCCGCCTCAGAAGTTGTTGCACTAGCCTCGTGATAGACTGGAGCTACCGACTGCATCGGTATAAACTCTGGGACCTGGTCGACCTGAACCCACTACTCAGAGGTACGGGCTGTAGGATTCTATGCCCCTCCCCCGGCCTATGATGTGGTAGGAGCAAGTGGAATAAATCCAGCCTGAGCTAAGGTGTTGAACATACTCATGAACTGGGCTAGAGTCTCCTGGAGAGCTGGTGCTGCAACAGGTACCTCAGGTGCCTGCTCTCCAACTGGAGCTACTAGGGCTCCAATGTAGCAGCTTGCGCAGGTGCTCAGGCTACACCGCATGGACGTCCTCGGCCTCTACCCCAGCCACGGCCTCTCGCGGCTCTAGCAGGGGGCACAAATTCCTGGTCATCAGATTCGCCTGTACGGGTCCTCACCATCTGTGAGAGAGAATATAATACAAAAGTTTAGAATTTTGATGTCAACAAAGTTTCGCACGACAAGGAATCGAAGAGTGTAATTTTTCCTAATAGTTCCATAGCCTCCCGAAGATAAGTACAGATGTCTCCGTACCGATCCACGAGACTCTAAAAAACTGGCTTGTACTCACGAGACGTCTCCCGAGATAGTGTCTTGTAGTCCCAAAATAAATATGCAGGGAGAACTCCTGATGTAATGACCCGACCGATCATTTTACTTTCTAGAACCCCATTCCCATAAATAAGACTTTCCGTACATGCTTTTACTATTTTATGACTTGCAGGAATGGTTAGTTTGGGATTTGGAAGGGTTCAGGTTGAAATCGGAACACTTGGTTCCTTAAGGTTGGCTTAAAAGGCCAAGTTTGACTTCGGTCAATATTTTGAGTAAACGACCTTAACATCAGGATTTGACGGTCCTAATAGGTTTGTATGATTATTTCGGACTTGGGCGTATATTCGGATCGGGTTTTGGGTGAACCGGGATATTTTCGACGCCTAATAGTGAAAGTTGATTCTTGAAGGTTTTAAAAGTTCTTTAAATTTAGTTTGGAGTGGGTTTTGATGGAATCTAGATCCAAACAAAATTTTGAGACCAGGAATAGTTCCGTAATGTCATTTAATATTTGCACATAAAATTTGGTGTCATTCCGAGTAGTTTAAGTACGTTTCGGCGCATTGGAAGTAAATTGAAGAACTTGAAGTTCTTAAGTTTGATTCAATTGGTTTTGGGGTGCGATTCTTAATTTTAATGTTGTTTCGGGCATTCCTAGAGTTCGAGCGAGTCCATTTTATGATTCCAAAATTGTTGGAATGTTCGAGCGGGGCCCGGGGGGGCCCGAGTGTCAATCGAACAAGGCTCGGACCAAGATGAGAATTTGGAGCAACAGCCGATGCACAAGATCTGTCGAAACCGCACATGTGCTTGGTCAGCCGCAGGTGCGAGCTCGTAGGTGCGGTCCAAGCCTCGCAGAAGTAGCCAAAGGAGAGCATCCCAGGTTCTACAGATGTGGCCCATCCTTCGCAGAAGCGGGTACCCGTCCGCAGAAGCGGTCCCAGCCAGCCCAGTGAATTTCGCAGAAGCAGACCCTTGTCCGCAAAAGCGAGGGCGCAAGTGCGGCCCTATGACCGCAGGTGCAAAAATAGCTGGATGTAGTGAGCCTCATTTATTACGGGTTAGTACGATTTTTATCACAGTTTCTTCCATTCTTGGGCGATTTGAGAGCTTCTAAGGAAGGGATTTCGACCTAGCTTTGTGAGGTAAGTAATTTCTTCTAAATATGAGTTTAGTACATATATTATGGGTAGATTTCCACCAGAAAATTGGTAGAAATCATGGGTTGAGATGGAAAACCTAGGGTTTAATAAAAAATGAGATTTTACCACGAAAATAATTTTGAAACTTAGTGAAAATCACATATTATGTTCCTAAGGTTATGGGTAACAACTCTCTTCAAACATTTTCGGAATCCGGGCGTGTGGGCATGGAGGTGAATTTTAGGAATCTTGCAATTTTGGTTGGGTAATCACTTTAATAGTGGAGATATGAACTTTTGAGCAATAGATTGATCGATTTTTATAATATTTGGCTAGTTCCGAGTCGTTTGGCATCAAATTTGGAGGTTTGAGCGCATTCTTGAATTGGGAAGTAAGCTTTGAGACGAGGTAAGTCTCTTTTCTAACCTTGTAAGAGGGAACTTACCCCATATGTGAACTTAATTAATATGTTTTGTTATTTGTGGGGGCTACGTACGCACGAAGTGACGAGAGTCCGTACTTAGCTACTATTCCTATTTATGTCCGGGTAGTTTTAGGTTTACACCATGCTAGTGGACACTGTTATTTGGTTATAGTTGTTAACTGTATCAAAACTGAGTTGAGGATTTTTAAGTATTTAAAAGCTTCAAGTCAAATTTTCTTTATTTTGGAAACGAATCAAGGAAAGATTATGATTTATTGATAAATTTATATTTGACCGCATCGCATGTATGATTCGCGAGGGGGGTTATAGATGCATATATGGTTCGCGCCGTTCGACCCTCGGCAGTGCACAATTTATATTTATGTTGGATCGGGCCGAACGTTCTTGGTAGTATTCGTGTGTGATAATAGAACTAGAAGTTCCTTTCATAATTGGTATAAATTTAATGTTCGTGTGATCATATGTTTTAAAGGAAGGAAGTGATTCAAGCTCTTAGGGTTTGGAGATAGACTCTTGAGTCTAAGGCTTTCAAGCTGAGCAGGACGAAGACGGAATACCTGGAGTGTAAATTCAGCGCTGAGCCAGGGGAAGTAGCAGTGGATGTGACGCTTGAATCACAGGTCATCCCGAGTAGAGGAAGCTTCAAGTGCCTTGGTTTGGTTATCCAGGGAGGAGGGGAGATCGATGAGGATGTCACACACTGTATTGGGGTAGGATGGATGAAGTGGAGGTTAGCATCTGGAGTCTTGTGTGACAAGAGAGTGCCACCAATACTCAAAGGTAAGTTTTATAAAGCGGTTGTTAGGCCGTCCATGTTGTATGGGGCTGAGTGTTGGCCCATTAAGAACTCACATATCCAGAAGATAAAAGTAGTAGAAATGAGGATGTTGAGGTGGATGTGCGGGCACACTAGGATAGATAAGATTAGGAATGATGTTATTCGGGAGAAGGTGCACGTGGCTCCCATTGATGACAAGATACGGGAAGCGAGGCTTAGATGGTTCGGACATGTNATAAAGCGGTTGTTAGGCCGTCCATGTTGTATGGGGCTGAGTGTTGGCCCATTAAGAACTCACATATCCAGAAGATAAAAGTAGTAGAAATGAGGATGTTGAGGTGGATGTGCGGGCACACTAGGATAGATAAGATTAGGAATGATGTTATTCGGGAGAAGGTGCACGTGGCTCCCATTGATGACAATATGCGGGAAGCAAGGCTAAGATGGTTCAGACATGCTCAAAGGAGAAGCCCAGATGCTCCGGTACGGAGGTGTGAGCAGCTGGTTGTGGAGGGCACGAGAAGAGGTAGAGGGCGGCCTAAGAAGTATTGGGGAGAGGTGATCAGACAGGATATGGCGAGACTCCAGATTTCCGAGGACATGACACTTGATAGGAACATGTGGAGGTCGAGTATTAGAGTTGTAGGTTTGGATGTAGTTGAGCCTTGATTTACTTCGTACCATTGTGGGACTAGCCACGTAGGGTTTTTGTCTAGGATTAGTGACAATGTTGTGTTTTACTACTTCGCTTTTCAGTGCATGTCCTATTTCCTAGCTATCGTTTTTTCTTTGTATCTTTCTTCTGCATTTCATGGTGTTCCTATTTTGCCTATGATTGTTGTGGTGATACTAATATTGTCTCCTCTTGTTGTTTTGTCTTTTTGTTTTCTTCAGCCGAGGGTCTTTCGGAAACAGTCTCTCTACTCCTGTGGGGTAGGGGTAAGGTCTGCGTACACACTACCCTCCCCAGACCCCATTAGTAGGATTTTACTGGGTTGTTGTTGTTGCTGTTGAAGTGATTCAAGCTCTTAAATATTTCTCAAGAATTGTTCAGTTAGTTCTTGTTCCGAGTCTTATTGTTGTACATCATGCTTAATTAGAATTTCATATTATTAGCCCTAGTAAGTGTCGGAGTCGACCCCTAGTCACTACTTCTTCGAGGTTAGACTAGATACTTACTGGGTACATATGTACTGACGCTACACTTTTGTACTTAATTGTACAGGATCTGAGGCAGATGCATCTGGTTACCAGTCTGGTGCGCAGATTTGATCCCCATCTTGAGATTGCACGGTGAGCTGCCTTCCGAGCCGTTCTACACCAGCTGGAGTCTCCCTTATGTTTTATTTTTCTTTTTCCTTTTTCTTCTATCTATTTCATATCAGACAGTAGGCTAGTGTCCTTTTGTGTATTATACTAGATTGCCCACATACTTGTGACACTAGGTCTTGGCACACACACTAGTACACCTATGATTTTGGATTTGTTTACATGATTACGATTTTTACTCGTTTGCTTCCGTTTAGTTATGTCACATTCGTAAATTTCTTAATCTCTTTAACAAATGAGGCAATGTTATCCACTTAGTATTTTATTTAAACGGGAAACCATTAGTTGATTAGTGTTGGCTTGCCTAACAAAGGTGTTGGGCTCCATCATAGCATAAGATTGAATTGGTTCGTGACACCCGAGGTACCGCCTCGTAGTTTCAAAGGAAAATATACAGGGAGAACTTCCGAGGTACCACCTCGTAGTCTCAAAAGTAAATGTCCAGGGGGATCTCCCGGGATACCGTCCCGTAGTCCCAAAGTAAATATGCAGCTCAAACAATGAAAGATAACAGTTACATCAAGAAAACCTACTGTTTAGACTAAGCACAAGTCAAGAAAAAGGAGTAGGAATACACTAATAATGCTGCACAGAGTTCAGATAAACAATTAAGACATGTAGAAATGCTATTCTAGGCAATCAGGATAACTACACATGCTAGTATAACTCAATTAAGATGAAACAGGTTATTACTCAGTAATAATCAGGTTTTACAACAAATAGCCCATGTACGCACTCGTCACCTCGCGTGCACGATGCTCACATATCATAAAGGTACCAAATCCTAAGGGGATTTCCCCCATACAAGGTTAGGCAATCCACTTACCTCGAACAAAGCTCAATCAATCGGTAACAATGCCTTTTCAATGAATATCCGACTTCGAATGGCCCAAATCTAGCCAAAATCAATTTCATACCATAAATATAACTATAAGAAGCTAATCTAATTAATGAAATCAAAGATAAATCAATAAATTAGAAAATCATCCCAAAAGGTCGACCCGGGCCCATGTCTCAGAATCGGGTGAAAGTTATAAAATATGAACACTCATTCACTCACGAGTTCACTCGTACCAAACTTATCCAAATCCAATGTCAAAATCCCAATCAAAACCCAAAATCTTAGTTGAAGAACTTCCAACCTCTATCCCAAATTCCTTAATTACATGATGAAATCAACTATAGATTAATGGAATATAACCAAAAGCGAGTTAGGAATCACTACCCTAAAGCTCCCTCTGAAAAATCCTCGAACGTTTGCCAAAGGGGGCTAGGTCCGCATCTGCGATGATGAGGCCGCACCTGCAAGTGCGCGCCTGCGGAACCTGGTTCGCTTTTGCGGTTTCACTTTGCTCCTGCGCTCTTTAGGCGCATCTATGGGCATCGCAAATGTGGAATATTACCTCGCACCTATGACCCCTGACCGTGCATCCAAAACCGCATTTGCACTTGGTCTTCCGCACGTGCGATCCCGCACTTGCGGTCTCCCCTCCACAGGTGCGAAACACCAGAAACCAGAAAATCTTCAGCAACTAGCATAAGTCCAAATTCATTCCGTTAAGCATCTGAAAGACACCCGAGGCCCCCGGGACCTCAACCAAAGATACCAACAAGTCCTATAACACCATACGAACTTAGTCGAGCCCTGTAAACACATCAAACAACAACAAAAACATGAATTACCCTCCAATCCAAACTTAATGATCTTGAAACTTCAAATTTCTACCACTGATGCCGAAACCTATCAAACCACGTCCGATTGCCTCACATTGTTTACAGAAGTCGTATCCAACATTACAGACCTACTCCAACTTTCGGAATCGGAATACAACCCTAATATCAAAAAGTCCACTTCCGATCAAAATCTTTAAAGAAATTGACTTTCGCCATTTCAAGCCTAAATCAGCTACAGACCTCCAATTCCCAGTTCGGACATGCTCCTAAGTCCAAAATCACCCAACGGAGCTAACGGAACCAACGAAACTCCATTCCGGATTCACACAATTCCAACTATAGTCGAAATCTTAAGACTAAGCTTCTGTTTTAGGGACTAAGTGTTCCAAATCACTACGACACTACAACGACAACCTCCCAGCAAGTCACATGAGAAGAAAAAGATACGAGGAAAATAATAAACAGGGGATCGGGGCTATAACTCTCAAAACTACCGCCGGGTTGTTACAATCGCAAATGCGATGACACTAGTACAAACACTCAAAATTATGAAAAATCATTCCAGATCCAATGTGAAACTCACCTGAGCCCCGAGGCTCCAAACTAATTATGCACCCCGGTCCAGAAATACAACACAAACTTGCTCGCGCAATCGAATCGTCAAAATAACCTCTATAAGCACGAATCGGATGCCAAAACGCATGAAGATCAAAGTAAACTTCAAGAACTTTTAGAATCCCAACCGAGCGTTAGAACCATATCAAATCAACTCCAAATGGCGCCAAATTTTGCAGACAAGTTCTACATGACAAAATGAACCTACTCGGAGCTTCCACTCATGCATAACAACCTTGAATGATGAATCTCACCTCAAGTCAAAATCAATGAACCTTGAAACTTCAACGTCTAAAATCGATGCCGAAATCTATCAAATCACGTCCAATTAACCTCAAATGTTTCACACAAGTCACGTTTTACATTACGGACCTACTCCAACTTCTAAAATCGGAATCCGACCATGATATCAAAAATTTCACTCCCGGTAACTTACCAAAAAATCCAACTTTCACCATTTTAAGACTAATTCGACTACGGACCTCCAGATTACAATCCGAACCCGCTCCTCAGTCTAAAATCACTCAACAGAGCTAACGGAACTGACAAAACTCCATTCTGAGATCCAATGCCAAAAGGTCAAACTTGGTCAACTCTTCCAACTTAGAGCTTAAATCTTGAAGTTCATTTTTTCAAATCAATTCCGGATAACGTAAAAATCAACACCGATGATTTACGCAAATCATAATACATCATGGGGAGATACTCAAGACCTCAAACTACCGAGTGAAGTGCAGATGCTCAAAAAGACCAGTCAGTCGTTACAATCTCTCTCTCTCTCGCTAACTCTCTCTCTCCTTCTCTGTTCTTTCACTAATTTTTCTTCCTTAGTTTTTCTCCATTATTTATCCTCTTTTTTATCAATGAATTTCAATTGTTTTAATATAGAGTTTTAACTTCACAAATTCCTTCCATGTAGCATAATTGGTGTTCTAATGCAAATTGTCAATCAATAAATTTTGAAGGTGTAACAACCCGAACGGTCGTTTTGGGCCCTGGCGCGTTATTTGGCAGTTCGAGGCCTTGAGTAGCTTCACTTCAGGTATTATGACTTGTACGTGTGGTCAGAATTGAAATTCTGGAAGTTTGGAGTTGATTTGGAAAGACAATTCTCATTTCGGAAGCTTTAAGGAATTGACTAAGGTTGGAGTTTTGAGTAAACGACCTCGGAATTAGGATTAGAAGGTTCTAATAGATTCGTATGATGATGTTCAAATCGAGTTTTGGATGACCCGGGAGCGTTTCGGCGCCTATTGTGGAAGTTGGCATTTTGGAAGAATTTCATAAATTTGGGTTGAAGTGCATTTCAATGTTATCAATATCCTTTGGGGTTCCGAGTCTGGGAATAACTCCGTACGGTGATTCTTGTATTGGGAGCGCATCCAAAAGTGGATTCAAAGGTCCGTAGATCATTTTGAGGTCACTTGGCGAAAGATAGAAATTTGAAGGTTTTTGAGAAGTTTGACCGGAAGTGGAGTTTTTGATATCGGGGTTGGATTCCAATTCTAAAAGTTGGAGTAGGTCTGTAATGTCGAACATGACTTGTGTTCATAATTTGAGGTCAATCGGACGTGATTTGATAGGTTTCGGCATCGAATATAGAAGTTTGAAGTTCTAAAGTTCATTAAGCTTGGAATGGAGTGCAATTCATGGTTTTAGCGTTGTTTGATGTGATTTGAAGGCTCGACTAACTTCATAATGTGTTTTGGGACGTGTTGGTATGATTGGTGGAGGTCCCGAGGGCCTTAGGTGGAATTTGGATGGTTAACGGATTGAAATTTGACTTGGGGGATCTGCTGAAGTTGCTGTCATCACTGTTGTTGGTGTCCTTATACGCAATCGCGAGTGGAAGTCCGCGATCGCGTAGAGTTATTCGGGGCGACTGTGAAATGTTCTATGTGGTTGCAATGATGGACTTACGGTCACTGTGCTTTGGGTAGTTGTGCTACGCGAATGTGGCTGTGGTAACGCGTTCGTGAAGAAGGAATAAGGGGTGGCCTGATACTCCGCATTTGCTCATCGCGATCACGTGAGGAGGAGTGCGATCGCGAAGCGTTGGGTTACAGAACGTCGCATTTAAGTGGGCTTGTGTATGGTAGCGTAGAGGAAAATGCGGAGGCAGTGTGCTTAGCCTTCGCAATCGCGAAGGTAGTCCCGCGATCGCGAAGAAGGGCGAACCTGGGCTGGGCAGAATGTTTTAAAAGCGGGGTTTGAGTTCATTTCACCCATTTTTCACACGGCTTGGGAAACTTTTGGAGCTTTTAAAGAGAGGATTTCATCATAAAGCATGAGGTAAGTGATTTCTAGTAGTTGTGAGTTACAAGGTTTATACATGGATTAAGGCATGAAAATTTGTAGAAATTTGGGATTTTGTAGCAAAACCTAGAAATTGGTATTTTTAGATTTTGACCAAGAAATTGGACATGGAATTTGGAATAAATTATATAGTTGCGTTCGTGGTGTTATGGGTAAAGTTTATCTTCAAAAATATTCGAAATCCGGGCACGAGGGCCTGAGGATTCCTTTATCGATTTTTCGAGCGGAGTTAGAAATTGTTATAAATTGATTAATTATGAGTATTAGAGTATATTTTGATTGGGTTGCAACTTATTTGACTAGTTTTGGAACGTTGGTCATCGGTTTGAGGAGTTAGAGAGGCTTTGGAGCCGGTTATGGAATTGCGGAGCGAGGTAAGTCTGTTGTCTAACCTTGTAAGAGGGAATTTACCCCATAGGTGATTAAAACTAATAAATGTTGCTAATTGTGAGGGATATGTACACACGAGGTGACGAGAGTCCGAGCGTAGATACTGTTTATGCTAAGTCCAGGTTGTTTAGGACACAAATCATGAATTACGTGTGATAATTTTATCCTTTATTTAATTAAAGTATTGAAATTATATTTTAAATTGTTAGAGGAAATAGTAAGAGACTGAAATTTCACATACTTGAATTTTTGCTCAAACTATTTAACTGTTGCTATAAACTATACATCCTGGTGTGTAAAGCATAATATAATATACATATATATATATATATTCTCATTCCGGAGGTACATAAGAAAATGTCCTCCCTTCTTGTGGATCGGGCCGAACGCCTCGACAGTATAGATGCATCTATGGATCATGCCGCACGTCCCTCGACAATAAACACGATACTCTGGATCGGATCGTACGACCTTGGCAGAAATTGTGCCTAATAATATAATTACACGATACCTTGATATTTTTATTGCAGCTTGCGAAGTTAACCGATAAATTGAAAATTTATGAAATTCAAAGAATTAATTATTTTTTCTTGTTAAGGAATTTATTATTGTTCATATAAATCATGTTTATTAAAATATTTCTATTGTAATATTATTGATCCTTAGTGAGTGTTAAGGTCGACCTCTCGTCACTACTTCTTCAAAAATAGACTTGATACTAACTGGGTACACGTTGTTTATGTACTCATGCTATACTTGCTGTACTTTTTGTGCAGGACCTGAGACAGGTGCTATCGGAGGACCTACCGGCACGCACACACGTTATCCAGAGGCTTAGTGGTGAGCTACTTTTTCTGAGTCGTTCTGCAGCAACTAATGCATCTTCTTGTATTTGTATTCTGTCTATTTTATTTCAGACGGTATTTAGAATTGAGTATAATCTACTAGATGTTTATACACTTGTGACACCAGGTCTTGGCACACACGCTAGTAGAAATTTTGATTTAATTATTTTCTTGGTTTCTAACTTAGTAAACCTTTCATATTTTCTTAATCCTTGCAAGTAAGAAGAGTTTAATTACTCGTATAATTTTTAAAGAAATAAGTATATGTTTAAATCACTAGTTGGCTTACCTAGCTGTTATGTTGGGAGTCATCACGACCTTTAGGTGAAATTTGGGTCGTGACAACATGGTGTCAGAGCACTAGGTTCACTTAGGTCTCACGAGTCATGAGCGAGTCTAGTAGAGTCTTGTGGATCGGTACAGAGACGTCTGTACTTATCTTCGAGAGGCTACAGGTCTTTTAGGAGCATTTTCCTTCTTGATTCCTCATCGTGCGAGTTGATTCCTTTGAGGCTTATGCCTTTGTTTCTTTCCTAGTCGATCTTATGTGACGTGAAGCACTTGTTATAAATTGGGAATTGAGGAATTGTCATGGTACTACAGATGTGGCGCAAGATGTTTCTCCCTGTGCAGTTGATTGGGCTATTGTCGCCACTTTGGGGAAGGTCGTTCTGTTGTTTCAGCTCAGTATCAGTACTACCTAAGGTTTTGAGATTTGGCATTGATTGTTATGACGATTCATGCGTTGCTATCGCATAGTGTTGGTGTAATGGTAGGGTTCTCGTTTATGTGTCGACGCTATGAATGACTTATAAGGAGATCTATCTAAGTGTGTGATTTAGAGGTTCAATATTTGATTCCAGCAAAGGAAAGGCAATCGGACTACGAATGTGCAGGTTGGGTTGGTGGAGTAATGAGACTTGCTATTTTCGAGCATGATGGAATGTGTTAAGTTTGCCGGTGTTATGGTCTTCTTCAATTTGCCTTTGGGGAAGGGTATTGTGAAATGATGCTGGGGAAGCAGCTGTAAGAGACCGCTATGTGTAGTGGTTCAAGACCAAAGCGGTGTTCCTAGTATTGATGGCTCGAGAAAGACAATCCTCGAAAAGGTTTAAAGTTGGTAGCGATTGATTGGTTCAAGTGCTGCAGAGATAGATTTTGATTTAAGGTAACAACTGGGCAGCGAAGGATGAGGAAGGACATGTGGGAGGTGTCTTGTGGTGGTTAGGTTCCTATAAGGCCAAGAATGAGAAACAGAAGTCGAGTAGTTGCTTAAAGGAGAAGGTTTGACCAAAGTGGGAGAGTGGCAAGGTAGCATATGGGTTACGTGGTAGGATAACTACACATCTTGAGGAAAGTTTGGAGTGATTTGGGATTCATGGTGGATAGTGACTAGGTCTACAGACTTAATTTGGAATGCTTGCTGTTATACTGGGGGAAGATTAGAAGCGATAGAAATGAGTTTGCATGATATGAAGAGGAATGAAACAAGACTTCAGGTTGGGATGTATCGTCGCACCTTTAGTTGATGTCAACGGGGAGTGAATGGACCTGTACAGCTGGTGAAGGAGCATGGGCTCAGGATGGTTTATTTGTTTCGTGGTAATAGTACTCGGTACAACATTGTTGGAGGATGTCGACATGGAATTTCCACATGTGGGATATCTCCTGTGAGTAGGTTGGCGGTTGCGTGGTATTGATGGAGCTTCTACGAAGAAATTTTACTGGCTATCCAGTAAGTGGTCGAATATGTGAATATGGCTAGTGATTCAGAATGTTCATGAAATGTTTAACATAAGGATTTCGAGGAATTTGGTGGGTCGATTATGCGAGAATATGTCAATGAGGGATAAGGAGTCTTGGTGGGTTCCAGAGTTATGTAATTGTAGCTTCAAGCTAAGTGGGAGAGCCCCACCATCTACGGTTGGATTGCATGGTTGTCTACATGTGAGGTTTCTGGTTATCTGCATATTGGTAGGTTATTACGACTAAGGAAAGAAAACATCAGTGGTAATTTGAGCAAAGGATTGGAGGAATGTGTGCTATACTTGGGCTTTATCTGTTCATGTTCAGTTTTTAGAAGACTCGGGGTTTATGCTTCGTATGGAGGTGATGTACAAGGAAAGTGATCCAGCCGGGTGCTTCTTTGTGTGGGTATTCATGTACTAGTAGGGCAATAAAGTTTGGTTATATTCGAGACCATGTCAGAGTGGGTGACTCTTAACAACGGTTCAGTGAGTTCAATAATTTAAGTCCGGTACTTAAAGATTCGGGTATGTTGTATGGTTAAGGATCGAGTTCTGTAGTGGACTATGAACGAGACTTGGAGTATTCTATGTTATTATCGGGTAAGCGGTGCAGTATTGGAGGAAAGGAAGAAACAGTTCCGGAATCGTGGGAAGTGTTATGGTAGGGGTAAACCAGTGGAGACGCCATTGTGCGCATGATGAAGGTATGAGGTGATTTAAAGGAGTTGGGTCGGTTAGTAATGGTTGAATCGATATGATTGTGGCAGTGATCAGTTCCTTCAGCGTGAAGTTATACATACAGGTTGTGGTTGTACTCGTGAGTTTGATAGCCACCAAAACTTGATTGATTCGGCAGGTATTTAATTCAAACGGTCTTGTTGTGTAAACTGATTTTGGAAATTTCATGGTAGTTTAGATCACGACTTGAGGTTGGTATATCTCCACGGTCTAGGAATTTGGTTGCGTATTGCATTGGTTCTTCGGAAATGAGCTAAGTGAAAGGTTTCAAGCCAATGGAGTGACTTATTCCACTAGTAGTTCAAGGGTTATAGTGAATACATGTATTATCGCGTAGCAGCAAGATAGGTGTAGTGAGCGGCATGGGATTGGAAGTTAAGGGCCAAGGTTGTGGTTCGGTATAGATAGGAATGTCGAGAGCTCAGATGAGCAGGAAAGGATTCACATGGTTAGAGTAAGCTGGTATTGTCTTTAGCGTCATCCGAGATCGGTGTTATGTGTAAGAGACTTTACGTACTGATCATGGATTCCTGATTTGCTTTATAGCATTAGGGTGGCCGGTGGTATGGATGTGCAGACTTGTTACCTAGTGTAGAAGTTCGTGGGAGTGTACCCCATGGGAAGATTGTATAAGTGTGACATGTAGTCACTTGATTGATCAAAGATGTAAACCGAAGCATGGAGATTGTGGTACTGTCGCTAATGTGAGAATTTATGCCTAAAGGGCGCTCGGTTCATTTGGTTGTGGACTACGAAATGTTTGTTCCGGATTTGACAGTTGTTCTTGTGTGTCATAGGAAAAAGGATTATTATGGATCCTTGAAAGGTTATTAGCCCAGTGTGGTACGATCAGAATCAGCTTAAGGTCTATGGATGGATCTAAATATGAATGTGGGCTCTATATCAGGCTGGATGCGTTCATTCCAGCATAACATTGTTTTCGGAGGGGCCTTCAGGCCTTGGATGTTATTTCTATTGTCGGACCCTTCCGTGTAGTCTCTATTGTGCCATATGGGTTGTGAGGCGGTTTGATTATTCACACTCGTATTAAGATCCCGTATAGTTTGCGGTGTTATATGAGCATGATGGCTCTCGAGATATAGGTCATTTATTGCACCTTAATCGTGCTTGAGTTTTAGAGTGTATGGCACTATCTGATGGTATTGTGTACTTGGTGTACTTATGGTTGACATTCGGGTATTTCGTGGGTATAAGCGTTTTGGCTTGATGGGTACTTCCCTATTTATTGTCATGTGTGGATCGGGTGGCATGCCGCCATGGGTATGTTGTTTGGATCGTGTTGCACGACGCAACAGTATTATGTGTGAATTGGGTTGCACACCGCAATAGCATGATGTTGAGGACAGTTCCCTATATCTATTCCTGTGTGTTTTATCCCGCATTTTCTGAGAAAGGTTCATGACATCTTTTCAGTTGTTAAATTAATTACGCGGGTGGAATAGTTCTTTCCAGCGTACATTTTTCCTTATGTATCACATTTGAGTTTGTAGCTTGTTGGTGCATTATTGGCGTCATACGAGATCTTGGTTAGTGTTTGAGGTGGCTTATTGCTTGTGTAGCTTATACTGGGTGAGACAAGACTATTGGACCTAAAATTGGTGCAATCAGATTCACATAAGATAAATTAAAGAACAAATATCGCTATTCAGTTCAGAATGAGGTGATGGTCCTTATCAGGGGGAGAGACACCATGATTTGTTAATTCGGCAAGTGGTTAAGAGTTTTTACGCATCTCTTTTGTCGTGGCAGTATTGCGAGTATTGGAGTAGGGATTATATGTGCTATGGGGTGTATTATGGGCTACAGATTCATGAAATTTAAAGCTATTGGGGTCGGAGGATGTTATTATGGGTAGCCGACTTATGTGGTGCATGAGGTGATTTCAGCACAAGTGCACAATTATGTTTTGGTACAGTGCGTGGTGATTGGTATGTTGTTCGTGTGTTAGAATCTGGTATCTTGGAGAATTCGGAATGTTGGAATTTGGTTCTTAAGCTTGTTAGCTAAGTTAGCATGAAGGATCTTTAGTCTGGCTCGAGCTAATGTGCTCAACTGCGTTGTGGTGGCACGAGGTGTTAAATAGTGATTTTGGAAAACTACGGAACAGTCCTTAGCACGTTCGAAGACGAACGTATGTTTAAGTAGGAGAGAAACTAATGACCCGACCGCTCGTTTTGAGCCCTAGCACATCATTCGGCGGTTTGCGGCCTTGAGTAGCTTCACTTCAAGTATTATGACTTGTACGTGCAGTCGGAATTGAAATTCAGGAAGTTCGGAGTTGATTTGGAAAGAAAATTCTCATTTCGGAAGCTTTAAGTTGGAGGAATTGACTAAGGTTGGATTTTTGGGTAAACGACCTCGGAATCGGGATTTGAAGGTTCCAATAGTTTCGTATGATGATTTTAGACTTAGACGTATGTCCGAATCGATTTTGGATGACCCAGGAGTGTTTCAGCGCCTATGTGGAAGTTAGCATTTTGGAAGAATTTCATAAATTTGGGTTGAAGTGCATTTCAATGTTATCGATGTCCATTTGGGATTCCGAGTCTGGGAATAGCTCCGTATGGTGATTCCGGTATTGGGAGTGCATCCGGAAGTGGATTCGGAGGTTCGTAAGTCATTTTGGGGTCCCTTGGCAAAAGTTAGAAATGTGAAGGTTTTTGAGAAGTTTGACCGGAAGTGGACTTTTTGATATCAGGGTGGGATTCGGATTCCGGAAGTTGGAGTAGTCTGTAATGTCGAACGTGACTTGTGTGCAAAATTTGAGGTCAATCGGACGTGATTTGATAGGTTTCGGTATCAAATAGAGAAGTTTGAAGTTCTAAAGTTCATTAAGCTTGAATTGGAGTGTGATTCATAGTTTTAGCATTGTTTGATGTGATTTGAAGGCTCGACTAAGTTCGTAATGTGTTTTGGGATGTGTTGGTATGATTGGTGGAGGTCCTGAGGGCCTCGTGTGGAATTTGGATGGTAAACGGATTGAAATTCAACTTGGGGGATCTGCTGAAGTTGTTGGCATGACTGTTGTTGGTTTCCTTATACGCGAGCGCGTAGAGTTGTTTGGGGCGACTGTGAAATGTTCTATGCGGTCGCGATGATGGACCTGCGATCGCGATGCTGTGGGTAGTTGTGCTACGCGAACGCAGTTGTGGTAACGCATTCGTGAAGAAGGAATGAGGGATGGCCTGATGCTACGCGTTTTCTCATCGCGGTCGCGTGAGGAGGAATGCGATCGCGAAGAGTTGGGTTACAGAAAGTCGCATTCACGTGAGCTTGTGTGCGGTGGCGCAGAGGAAAATGCGGAGAAAGTGTGCTTAGCCTTCGCGATCGCGAAGGCACTGCCGCGATCGCGAAGAAGGGCGGACCTGGGCTGGGCAAAATGTTTTAAAAGCGGGGTTTGAGTTTATTTCACACGGCTTGGGCGATTCTTTGGAGCTTTTGGAGAGGAGATTTGATCATCAAGCATGAGGTAAGTGATTTCTACTAGTTGTGAGTTACATACAAGGTTTATACATGGATTTAGGCATGACAATATGTAAACATTTGGAAATTTGAAGAAAAACCTAGAAATTGGTATTTTTGGATTTTGACCACGAAATTGGACATTGAATTTGGAATAAATTATATATTTGAGTTCGTGGTGTTATGGGTAAAGTTTGTCTTCAAATATTTTTGAAATCCGAACACGTGGGCCCGAGGGTTGCTTTATCAATTTTTCGAGCGGAGTTAGAAATTATTATAAATTGATTAATTATGAGTATTAGAGTATATTTTGATTGGGTTGCAACTTATTTGACTAGTTTTGGAGCGTTGGGCATCGGTTTGAGGAGTTAGAGAGTCTTTGGAGCCGGTTATGGAATTTCAAAGCAAGGTAAGACTCTTGTCTAACCTTGTAAGAGGGAATTTACCCCATAGGTTATTCAAACTAATAAATGTTGCTAATTGTGGGGGCTACGTACGCACGAGATGGCGATCGAATCGTACGACCTCGGCGGAAATCGTGCCTAACAATAATAATTGCACGATACCTCGATATTTTTATTGCAGCTTGCGAAGTTAACTGATAAATTGAAAATTTATGAAATTCAAAGAATTAATTATTTTTCCTTGTTAAGGAATTTATTATTGTTCATATAAATCATGTTTATTGAAATATTTCTATTGTAATATTATTGACACTTAGTGAGTGTCAAGGTCGACCTCTCGTCACTACTTCTTCGAGAATAGACTTGATACTAACTGGGTACACGTTATTTATGTACTCATGCTACACTTGCTGCACTTTTTGTGCAGGACCTGAGACAGGTGCTATCGGAGGACCTACTGACGCGCACACACATTATCCAGAGGCTTAGTGGTGAGGTGCTTGTACTGAGCCGTTCTGCAGCAACCAGTGCCTCTTCTTATATTTGTATTATGTCTATCTTAGTTTAGACATTATTTAGAATTTTGTATAATTTACTAGATGCTCGTACACTTGTGACACCAGGTCTTGGCACACACGCTAGTAGAATTTTGGATTTAATTATTTTCTAGGTATCTAATTTAGTAGACCTTTCATATTTTCTTAATACTTGTAAGTAAGAAGAGTTTAATTACTCGGATAATTTTTAAAGAAATAAGTATGTTTAAATCACTAGTTGGCTTGCCTAGCTGTGATGTTGGGCGCCATCACGACCTTTAGGTGAAATTGTGTCGTGACAGAAGGTGTTTGATTCTCCGCCATTGACAGCCATTAAAATCTTCAAAACATTAAATTCGAATTTGAGTTTTCAAAAATTATTGTTTATTTGGACTGGGTGTTGTTGCAAGCAATTGAGAATATTCTTTGGAGTTTATATCTGTCACGACCCAAATTCTCACCACAGTTGTTGTGATGGCACCTAGTCTCTAAGACTAGGTAAGCCGATTTCCATTACATTTTTGAAGTCATTTTTTTTAAACTAACAACGGAAATAATTACAATATACAACCTCCCAAGACTGGTAGTACTGAGTCACGAACTCTAACTAAATACATAGAATGATCACGAGGACCGAATATACAATACTGTTTGATTACAAGTTAACAGTACAATGAAACGAAAAGACTCCAAGGGACTGCGACGACCAAGCAGCTCTACCTTGAATCCTTACGATCCCGCTTTAACTCTGCTCAAGTCAGTTATCTTCAATACCTAGCTCTGCACAAAAATGTGCAGAAGTGTAATATGAGTACGCCACGGTCTGTACCCAGTAAGTATCAAGACTAACCTCAATGGAGTAGAGATGAGGTACAGTCAAGACACTCACTAGTCTAATAACCTGTGCAATATAATATACAAAATACTAGGAAACAGATAGCAATAAGGTCAGGATAATACAACCAGTGATATGCGCAGCACGACAACAAGAATACCATAAACATCACTCAATAATTAATAATACATGTACGCCCAATTAATTAAAGTTTTTCAAATAAATATCCTTCACATAAAATTCTTCCAAATAACTCTCTTTCAAATGTAGTTTTCTCAAATAATTATTTTTCAAATATAATTCTTTCAATAAATCGTTTCAAATATAATTTCCTCAAATAATTATCTTTCAAATACAATTCTTTCATATTGTTTTGAATAAAAATCCTTTTAAATAAATATTCTGAATATAATTCTTTCAATTAAAAAGTCACCATGTGACACCTCATTTCATAATCATAAAAACATACGGGTCTCAGCCCATTTTCATATTTTTCGTAAACACGGGTCTCAGCCCATTTTCATATTTCCACGGCACCTCGTGCCCATAATTAAATCATATCATAACTATACGGACAATTCACGTGTCAATTATCATCATCATCATTTCATCAAAGCACATCGTGCCCACATTTCATATTACAACTGCACGGACAATTCACACGCCAAATATCCTCATTATTTACTCACGGCACCTCGTTCTCACATTTCAATTTATAATCTGCCTGGCAATAGCCACATGCTCTCAATTTAAACATAAATCAGATTGTTATCAATTTACCAATAACAAGACAAATTGCACAAGGTATAAAAGTAAAACACAAGAAAATCATAACATCACATGAAAATTATCAACACCACAACCCCAAATCATCACATATCGTCCCTGACAATAGCCACCCTTATCGCTCCTATTGCCACCCTTATCACTCCTATAGCCACCCTTATCGCTCCGCCCAGACAATATTCTAACAAACACAACAACGGTGAAATGCCACCCTTATACCCACATAATATCAGCAGTGAAATGTTACCCTTATCTCCCCAAAATAATAACTCACACAACACAACAATTTACACGGAAAATTAACACGGCAACATAATAAAATCAATTCATATCACAATTTGCCCAATGGCCACAACCAAATTCCAAAGATATAACAAAAATCAATTAATTTCACAACAAATAGCCCAAGGCTCCACACAATGTATATAACACCCAAAAACAATCAATAGAGATAGAAATTACTCAGCATAAAGCAAAACCTTCATTAATACAAATTTAGATAATTATATTAACACTTATTCTTAAGCTCGCTTAAATTAATTATTTGCATAAGAAAATTCATATTAGAATTAATATCCAAGAAATATTAAACCAACAATACTCACGCAATTTCATAAATATTTCAAATAACAATCACATCAAATTATCATATAAAAACAAATTCAACAATAAGGATTTAGGCATGACAAACAGATGATTTAATAGTTTTCCACAATTTTCCAATTTACTACACAATAATGTCTAAGACTTTAATTCAATGAATTTTGCACGTATAAGCCCGAGTACGTACTCGTCACCTCGCGTACACGGCTTTTCACATTTCACAAATGGCACATAAGACTCAATGCCTAAGGGGTAATTTCCCCACTCGAGGTTAAGCAAAACACTTACCTTTTTGAAGTTAGGCCGATATTCCAAAATAGCCTTCTTGCTTGAATTGACCTCCGAATAGCTTAAATCTATCCAAATTAATTGTATAACTCCATTAAAATTCGTCGCAAACAACTCTGGATAATATGTCGACTTAAACATCTATTCCAAAAGGTCAACATAAGTCAACGCAGGACCCGCCCCTCGGAACTCGGCATAATTTTCATGAAATACGAATACCCATTCCGTTACGAGTTCAACCATACCAATTTTATTGAATTCCAATAACAACTTGACCTCCAAATCTTACATTTTTGTTTTTGGAAGATTTTACAAAAATCTTGATTTCTTCCATTAAAATCCGAATTCAACGATGAATAAAATCATAGATTCATGAAATATAAACACTTTAGGATTTAGAACACTTACCCTAATCCATATGGTGAAATTCTCCTCAAATATCGCTTCAATCCGAGCTCCATAACTCTAAATATGTCAAAAATGGCTGAAACCTCGAAATATAGCTACTGCCCAGGTATTTACTTTTCGTGATCGCGGAAAATGCTTTGCGATCGCGAAGCACAAAAATTTTCAGCCTCAAAAATGCTCTTCGCGATCGCAGAAAACCAATCGCGATCGCGAAGAACAAACCCCCCCAACTCTTCCAGACAACCTTTAGTATAATGGTCATAACGTTTTGTACAAAACTCCAAATTGCAAATGATTTAACTTTCTGAATACAAGACACCAAGGGCTATAACTTGCATTTGTTTCTCATCTCCCAATTCCGTATAGCTTTCTAGATATAAGCTTCTAAATTCAGCCTTGTGTAACAGAGATTTCCAAACTCTTCCCAGACAGCCTATAGTATATCCACCATAACATTTTGTACACTACTCCAAATGACAAATAATTCAAGTTTTCTGAAAACTAGACATCAAGGACTACAACTTTCATTTTTGGATTATCTCCCAATTCCTTATAGATTGCGAGATATAAGCTTCCAAAATCGGGTCAGTGCAACAAAGATTTGTTCTACGCGATCGCGAAAGCGCTTCCGCGATCGCGATTCACAAGGCCCCAAACTGCTCTTTGCTTTTCGCGAATGCGACCAAAAGTTCGCGATCGCGATGCACACCTCTGTAGGCAAAAACCAGTAATTAAAAATGGCTTAAAAATGGTCCGAAACCACCCCAAAACTCACCCGAGCCTCTCGGGACCTCAACCAAATATACCAACAAGTCCTAAAACATCATACGAACTTAGTCGAAGCCTCGAATCACATCAAACAACGCTAAAACCACGAATCACACCTCAATTCAAGCCTAATAAACTTTGAACTTTCAAATTTTATATCTTGTGCCGAAATACATCAAATCAATCCGGAATGACTTCAAATATTGCACACAAGTCATAAATGAGATAACGAAGCTATTCCAATTTCCAGAATCGAATTTCCACCTCGATATCAAAAAGTCACCCCCGATCAAACTTCCCTAAAATTCAACTTTCGGCATTTCAAGCTTAATTTCACTACGGACCTCCAAATAATTTTCCAAACACACTCCTAAGTCCAAAATCACCATATAGAGCTATTGACATCATCAAAATTCGAATCTGAGGTCGTTTACACATGTCAAATCTCCGGTCAATTATTTTTTTTTCATTTAAGCTTCAAAAATGAGAATTATTCTTTTAATTAAATTCTGAATCTTTCGAAAATCAAACTCGACCACACTCGCAGGTCATAATACATTTACGAAGCTGCTCGAGACCTTAAGTCACTGAACGGGGCGTAAATTCTTAAAACGACAAGTCGGATCGTTACAATATCTCAATTTTGAGGGTATTTGATGAAGATTAGACTTGATTTTAGCGTAACTTCAAATTGAAACTTGAAGAAGAAAAATACATGACATACAATATACTTACGAAATTGTATTAAAGTTGTATGTAAATTGTATTTAAGTTGTATTTTGTTGTAATTATATAATATTTTTATTTGAATGTTGTATGGAAGTTAAAAAATAGATGTTTAATGTATGAGTCGTTGTATGAAATTTATATTTAAGTTATAAATACTATCGTTTTATATAAAGTTGATGATATGTATCAAAATTGTATTAAGAGAGAAAGTTTTGATTGGAATTTCAGAGAGGAACAAGAACACATCACTTACAAAATTTATACAAATCATATATAAAATACATACAAAAGACATATTGTATATAATTTGTATGAAATTGTATTTAAGTTGTATGATGTTGTAATTTTATTTAACTGGGTAGAAATTATATATGAAAGTTGTAGATAAGTTGCAAATAAGTTATATACTATATAGTTATTTGTATGAAATTTATTTTTAGTATGTATAGTGTTGTAAATATTTAAATTTGCATTAAATTTGTACATAATTTATTTTTAATTTGTACGTTATTAAACCATACATTATTATTTTCTTAGTTAAAAGAAGTATGCATCTTTTTAAGAACCCAATTGTCACGGCCCAAAATCCGACTAGCCGTGATGGCACCTAACCTCACCCGCTAGGTAAGCCAAATAACAACAATACGATTCAATTAATATTTAAGTGACTCTAATACACTCCCCAAGGACTGGTAGTACAAATCATGAGCTTCTAAGATTTGAATTTACAAAGTTGATGTGAAATACAATACATCATCTGTTTGAAATATACATGAACAAATTAATAATTCTAAAGCTACCAAGAACAAGGGGCAGTTGTGACTGGATCGCAGGTACATCTTCAATGCTAGCTCCCGCCATGCACAACAACATCCGCATCCAAAATCAGCATGCAATGTATAGAAATGTAGTATGAGTACAACCGACCATATGTACTCAATAAGTAACAAACCTAACCTTAGGTTGAAAGTAGTGACGAGCTTGTACCAAGGTCAGAATCCACACCAATATCCAGTAACATCTCATAACAATCTAATTAAAGTAGCACAAAGAATAACTCAATAATAAAATGCTCAGCTCGTTCACAGTTCCGGAAAAATAAACATTTCTTTTCAAGTATAATAGTAAACTCAATTCTTTTCACTGAAATCACCAACATATGAGTAAGTCTGAAAAGCTATGATTTTTTCCAAAATCTTTCTTCCACAATAGGAAATTGCATATTTCAAATGGCATGAGGAAAATACATCTCTATGCCTACATGTCAATGTGCATGCCAATGCAATGCAACATAATGATAAAACCATATGCATACTCTTAGAGTATCAATTCACTCAGTCCTCACAGTCACTCAATCCTCCCAAGTCATTCGGCACTCGCGCTCGGCACCCAGTGGGTACCTGCACTCACTGGGGGTGTGTATATACTCTGGAGGGGTTCCTTCTGCCCAAGCGCTATAATCTACACGGACAACTCATGTGCTGCACGGACAACGCACATGCTATAGTATCAACATCTTTATCCGTAAGGATAACTCACGTGCTATAATAAAGCCTATAAGGCCTGCTGCAGGCGGGCAGCCCCGATCCACATAATAATAAACTATATAAAGCTAATATGTCCTGCTGCAGCGTGCAACTCGATCCCATAATTATCCTCTCAATCAGGCCCTCAGGCTCACTCAGTCCTCAATCTCTCCAATCTCTCAGGCTCATAATGTCATGAAACTAGCTCAAAAATGATGATATGATGAATCAATAAATAGCAACAAAGACTGAGAGATAATATGAAATGAATGAACATAACTGAGTATTAATTTACAATTTAAACAAACAAATCGACAGTAGAAATGACCTCCTTGGGTCCCAATAAGGCAATGATACCAACATTTGCCTAAGCATGATTTCTAACATGAGTCACAGCTCAGTTTCTCTAACATATAAGAATACATGGAGAAATACGAGTTAATTGACTATAAAGCTCTACGGAATCAACCGAGTCTCAATTTCTACGGTGCACGCCCACATGCCCGTCACCTAGCATGTGCATCACCTCCAAACAATTCACATAACACGTATAATCAGGGTTCATACCCTCAGCTCCAAGATTAGAAGAGTTATTTACCTTGAGCAAGCCAAATCCAATACCGAGCAAGATGTACAATACTCCAGAAATTCTATTCTGCGCGTATCAACCTCCATAGGCCTTCCTATCTCCTCCATTCAAGCCAAACGACTCGTATCTATTTAAACAACGTGCAAACTAAGCACAATTTACTCTAATGCTTACAATTTAACAATTTACAAAAATTCCCAACTCCGCTCTAAAAATAGATAGTGGGGCCCATATCTTGGAATCCGACGAAATTCACAAAATCCAAACACCTGTTCCGATACGAGTCCAGCCATACAAAAATTACCAAATTCCAACATCGGATTGACCTTCAAATCTTCATTTTATATTTTTGGAAGCTTTTATAAAAATCTGATTTTTCTCCCATAAATTCATGGATTCATGATGTATATGAATATGGAATCATGAAATATAATCAATATAGGATAAGGAACACTTACCGCAATGTTTTCCCGTGAAAGTCAACCAAATATCGCCTAAACCGAGCTCTCCAAACTCAGAAATGAGTAACAATGGCAAAACTCCCCGTTTTATGAGGTTTTTACATCTGTGGCACCAAAGGTGGCGTGGGACACTGCCTGAGGAGCCCTTTCTAGTACTTCCAGCAGTCCTAGCGCCAGGGATAGCACCCCACGCTACTGTAATGACCCGGCCGGTCGTTTTGACTATTGCAATCCCGTTCCCCCTATTTACTGCTCAAATTATAAATTACAGTTGTTATTTGGCTTGTCGGGGTAATTGGTTTGGGTTCGGTGAGGTTTCGAAATGATTTAGAGTGCTTAGTTCTAAGGTTTAGAATTTAAGTTGAAAAGGTTGACCGGATGCTAACTTATGTGTAACGACCTCGGAGAAATTTTGTTAAGGAAATTAAGTTTTGGTGGTGCCGAGGTAGATCAATTATTACAAAGATTATAGAAATTTCTCGGACGTTTTGGATTGAACAATGCACCGAAGTGTAAAGGAAAATTTTGTCGGAAAATGGTCATTTCTGTGACCACTATGCGGTCGCAGAATCACTCTACGGACCGCATAATGGTCACAAAGTGGAGCAGGAAGAGGGCAAGATTTGAGGAAAATCTGTGGTGCACTATGTGACTGCAGACCTGTTTTGCAGTGCATTATGCGACCGCAGAACAAGTATGCGGACAGCATAATGACCGCAGAACAGGTCAGTAATGCCTAGCTTTGGAGGCCAAATTATGCGGCCGCTATGCGGACCGCATACCTATTATGCGACCGCATAACTTCGTCGGAGCTTCCATTCTTTCTAATTTTTGACCCGACCCAACTTCGATTTATAGCCCTTGAAGCTCATTTTTGAGCCAAATAGTACGCTTCTTGGGTGTAGAGTATCATGTATACATACCAATAAGGTAGTGAAAAGATTGTTAAGTTCAAATGGGTAAGCATTGGGTTGAAAATGGTAGAAATCTTCATAGACTTTAATTGAAGATTTGAGGGTCGAGTTGATGTCGGATTTTGGTGAAATTTATATGGTTGGACTCGTGGTTGGATGGGCGTTCATATTCTTTAACTTTTGTCGGGTTCCGAGACTTGGGCCCTACGGGAGATTTTTGAGTTAATTTCGGATTTTATTGGGAAAATTAGTATTTTCTTATGGAAGTAATTACAATAATTTGTATGGACTGATCCGAATTAATTGTGGCTAGATACGAGGATTTCGGAGACCAATTCTCGTGACAAGGGCATAGTGGAATAAATAATTACACAGGTTGAGGTAAGTAACAATTATAAATCTGGTCCTGAGGGTATGAAACCCCAAATTTTGTGTCATGTGATTATTTTGGAAGTGACGCACATGCTAGGTGACGGGCGTGTGGGCATGCACCGAAGGGATTGTGACTTGGTCCATCCCGTGAAACTGTAAAGTTGAATAACCTGTTGTTAGCTATAAGCTCTCTTTGTGTTGAAACATTTGACTGTAAATCATGTTAAAAATCATGCTTAGGCTATGTGATAGTACTGTTGGGACCCACAGAGGTCGCGTACTTGTTGAATTTATTGCTAATTGTTGTGTTGTACTCAGTCATGATTTCTCTTGCGTATTATACCTCAGTCTTTCTGGATATTTGTTGATATACTATATTATCCTTGTTTGGGCTGATCTTTGTGATTTCGGAGAGCCCGAGAGACTTGAGAGGTTGAGGACTGAGTAAGGCCGAGGGCCTGTTGGTGAGGTAAGGATAATATGGCACGTGAGTTGTCCATGTAGGATATTATAACACGTGAGTTGTCCATGCAGCACGTGAGTTATCCGCGCAGCATGTGAGTTGTCCGTGCAGAATATGGCGCTTGGGCTGTAGGAGCCCTTCCGGAGTCTGTACACACCGCTAGTGAGCACATGTACCCATTGAGTGTGAGTGCTGAGGACTGAGAGCTGAGTGGTTGAGCTGTTGTGATGAGCTGAGTGACTGTTGCCTGAGAGGCTGTACTTGCTTTGCATCATTTATTGTACTTGGTTGCTATCCGTCATTGTTGTGAAATATCTGAAAGAAGTATATCTGGATTACTTGAAATTGAACTGTATAAATTGATTTGACTTAAACTGCCGGATTTGAAAGCATGTCTATTCTTTGCTGGAACTACTGAAAGTGAACTATGACTGTGTAGCTCGTCATTATCTTCAGTTCCTTAGTTATTATTGTTACTTGCTGAGTTGGTTGTACTCATACTACACCCTACACTTTGTGTGCAGATCCAAGTGTTCCTGAACATAGCGGGTGTTGATCATTTCGCGCAGTTGATTTTCAGGAGATTTTGAGGTAGCTGCCATGTTTTGCAGACCTTGTCTCTCCTTCCCTATCTCTGTATTACTATATTTTGGTCTTAGACTATTGCAGACCGTACTTTTCTAGATTTGTATTCATATTAGATGCTCATGTACTCAGTGACACCAGGTTTTGGAGAGTGTTCGTATTTGTATTTGGGGTGATTTTGTATTGTATTTAATTACTATATGTTCAAACTTTTAAAAAATTGTGGTTTAGTGACATTAACGTCTTGCCTAGTATCGAGATAGGCGCCATCATGACGGGTGAGATTTTGGGTCGTGACAGCTACCCTGGGCGCTGATGGCGACAGAAAATTGTTTCCGACACGGAAATGGGCATAACTCTCTCATACGATGTTCGAATTCGACGATTCCTTTTGCTATGGCTCCGTAATTTCAATACGGATCTAATTCTTCAATAAAAATGAATTTGGAGCTCATTTTCTTAATGTGATACCACGTATTATTGAAGAATCGACATCGAACATTCTAGGAATATCCAACCTAAATTTTGTTAACCATCTGAAATCCACCCGAGGCCTTCGGGACCTCAACCAAATATACCAATAAGTCCTAAAACATCATACGAACTTAGTTGATGTCTCAAATTACATCAAATAATAATAAAACCATGAATCATACCCCAATTCAAGCTTAATAAACTTTAAATCTTTCAACTTTCAAACCTCGCGCCGAAACATATCAAATCAATCTGGAATGAACTCATATTTTGTGTACAATGCATAAATGACATAACAAAGCTATTCTAATTTCCAGAATATCATTTCGACATCGATATGATAAAGTCAACTCCCCGGTCAAACTTCCAAATTGTAAATTTCCTATTTTCCCCATTTCAAGCCAAATTTAACTACGGACTTCCAAATAATTATCCGGACACACTCCTAAGTCCAAAATCACCATACGGAGCTGTTGGAATCATCAAAACTTTATTCCGGGTCATTTACACATAAGTCAACCATCCGATCAACCTTTTCAACTTAAGCTTTCATCTTTGAGACTAAGTGTCTCAATTCATTCCGAAACCTTACCGGATCCGAACTAATTACCCCGACAAGTTACATAACACTTGTAAAGTACAAATTGAGCAGTAAATAGGGGAACGAGGCTGAAATATTCATAAAGACCGGACGGGTCATTACACCATTGTTAGAACTCATACTCAAAAGACCAAAATTAGGTTTGATGCTTATTGAGCACTAAAGTATGCACTCCAATTTCCAAGCCTGAAACTATATTTATTGCATCTTAAAAGTTTTGACGAAAAATAAATTTATTCTCATATGGACAAGCAATAGTATGAATGATATGTTCGGGGGCGTACGTAGGATGTTTCAGAAGTGGTATCTAAATTTTGAAGAAGTGAACAAATGAATAAATAATTAAAATAATATTGTAGGTAAGAAAACACAATTCAAATTATATTAATAAAACATAATTTAAAATATGTTACTGCAACTCACCTCAACAATTTCTCATTTTCGAATATGTATGCATTATATGATACACTAATCTTAGACTGTTTCTGTGTAGCGTATGGCACCAAAGTGATTTTAGGCTTAAAGGTTTTGTTGGTACCTTTTGGATATTGTAAAAGAGCTTAAGATTACGATATCTTCTGACTTGTATCTTTTTTAACTAATAAATTTTAAGTTTCAAAAATAAAAAAGACATTGTGGCTCGATCTTGCGACCTGCATTGTCATGACCCAAACTTTCCACCTTCGGACCGTGATGGTGCCTAAATTTCACTTGCTAGGCAAGCCAACGTTAGAATGCCCAGGGTAGTACATGGACTTCAGATACCAGAGGCACTACCAGCCCAGCTGGTTGCAGCTGCTCAGGCCCTGGTAGTTCCTGTTATGGCAGATGATGAGCAAAGGAGGCTTGAGAGATTCTGGAGAGTGGTGCTCAGTCATAGGATGCCTAGGGTTTTCTGGATAAGTGTCAGTGGATGCTTCGGACAGCGGGTATGCTGGAGACCAGTGGGGTCTCATTCACTACTTTTCAGTTTTCTGGGGATGCCTTCAGATGGTGGGAGTCTTACGAGAGGTATAGGTCGGTCGGTGCAGCACCCCTTACCTGGCAGCAGTTCTCCGGTCTATTCCTGGAGAAGTTCGTACCTCAGTCCCGCAGAGAGGAGCTGCACAAGTAGTTTGAGCAGCTTCGTCAGGGTGATATGTCTGTGATACAGTATAAGATGATATTTTCATAATTGACCCGTCATGTTATCTGGTTGATTCCTACATACAAGGAATAAATCAGGAGGTTCATAGATGGCCTCACTTTTCAGCTGCGATTACTCATTACTAGAGAGAGAGTGTCTGATGCTACTTTCGACGAGGTTGTTGACATTGCTCATCAGATTAAGATGGTTCGCAGCCAGGAGCGGGTTGAAAGGGAGGCTAAGAGGCCTCGTGGTTCCGGTGATTTCAGCGATGTTCCTTCAAGCGGTCAGTTTTACCGTGGTAGGGGCCGTTCTTATAGACACGCTCAGGCGGGTCATCCAGTTCATCATGGTGCATCAGCTAGCCACGGGTTTTACAGTTCTCATTCAGGCCAGTCTTCATTCAGTGCACTACCAGCACAGATTTCTCATCAGGCCTCTTCCACTCAGGCTTCTACAGGTAATTCTTCAGGTTATCAGGAGCAGCAATTCCGATAAAGGAGGGGTTGTTTCGAGTGTAGAGAATTGGGTCATTTCAAGAGAGATTGTCCTAGGCTATTGAGTGGGGCTCCACAATAGAGTTCTCGACCAACGGCACCAGCACCAGCAATTACACCACCTGCCCAACCAGCTCGGGGTGGGGGTCAGGCAGCTAGGGGTCGCCCAAGAGGGGGAGGCCGATCAGGTGGCGGTCAGGCCCAATTCTATGCTTTTCCTGCCAGGCCAGATGTTGTTGCTTCAGATGTAGTGATCACAGGTATTGTTTCAGTGTGCCACAGGGATGCTTCTATATTATTTGACCCTGGTTCTACTTATTCATATGTATCATCGTATTTTGCTCATTATCTGGATATGCCCTGTGAGTCCTTAGTTTCACATGTTAGTATATCTATACCGGTGGGTGATATTATTACTGTGGACCGTGTGTATCGGTCGTGTGTGGTAACTATTGAGGAACTGGAGACTAGGGTTGATCTTTTATTACTCGGTATGGTCGATTTTGATGGAATCCTGGGTATGGATTGATTGTCTCTATGTCATGCTATTCTGGACTGCCACGCAAAAATCATGACATTGACCATGCCGGGGTTGCCAAAGGTTGAGTGGAGAGGTTCTCTAGATTTTGTTCCTAGTAAGGTAATATCTTATTTGAGAGCCCAATGTATGGTTGGGAAGGATTTTTTGTCATACTTGGCTTTTGTGAGAGATGTTGATGCAGATACTCCTACTATTGATTCAGTACCGGTAGTGAGAGACTTTCCTGATATATTTCCTACAAACCTGTCGGGTATGCTGCCCAATAGGGATATTGATTTTGGTATTGACTTGGTGTAGGGCACTCAACCCATTTCTATTCCTCCGTATCATATGGCACGAGCTGGGTTAAAAGAATTGAAAGAGCAAGTTTAGGAACTCCTTGAAAAGGGTTTTATTAGGCCTAGTGTGTCACCTTGGGGTGCACCGATTCAGTTTGTGAAAAGGAAAGACGGTACTATGCAGATGTGCATCGATTATAGGCAGTTAAACAAAGTTACAATCAAAACTAAATATCCCTTGCCACGTATTGATGACTTATTTGACCAGCTTCATGGAGCGAGGGTGTTCTCCAAAATCGATTTGAGGTCTTGGTATCACCAGTTGAAGATTTGGGATTCGGATATTCTAAAAACTGCATTCAGAACCCGTTATGGCCATTATGCATTTCTTGTGATGTCTTTTGGGCTAACCAATGCCCCATCAGCATTTATGCATTTGATGAATAGTGTATTCCAGCCATATCTTGATTTATTTGTCGTGGTATTTATCGATGATATTTTGGTGTACTCACGTAACCAGGAGGATCATGTACGACACTTGGGTATTGTATTACAGAGGCTAAGAGAGGAGAGAATTTATGCTAAATTCTCTAAGTGCGAGTTCTGGCTTAGTTCAGTAGCATTCTTTGGACATATAGTGTCCAGTGAAGGAATTAAGGTGGATCCGAAGAAAATAGAGGCAGTTCATAATTGGCCCAGGCCCTCTTCAGTTACTGAGATTTGTAGTTTTCTGGGCTTGGCCAGTTATTATCGTCGCTTCGTGGAAGGATTCTCGTTTATTGCATCGCCTATGACTAAATTGACCCAGAAAGGTGCTCCGTTCAAGTGGTCGGATGAGTGTGAAGAGAGCTTTCAGAAGCTCAATACAGCTTTGACTACAGCCCCAGTATTGGTATTGCCTACAGGTTCAGGGTCATATACTGTATATTGTGATGTGTCGCGTATTGATCTCGGTGCAGTACTTATGCAAGACGGTAGGGTGATTTCCTATGTGTCCAGACAGTTTAAGGTACATGAGAAGAATTATCCAGTCCACGACCTTGAGTTAGTAGCTATTGTTCATGCCTTACAAATCTGGCGGCATTATTTGTACAGTTTCTAGTGTGAGGTATATACAGATCATCAGAGTCTACAACATTTGGTTAAACGAAAGGATCTTAATTTGCGGCAGCAAAGATGGTTAGAGTTGCTTAAGGATTATGACATTGCCATTCTCTACTACCCCGGAAAAGCCAATGTGGTGGCCGATGCCTTAAGTCGTAAGGCGGAGAGTTTGGGCAGCTTAGCACACTTACCGGTAGCAGAGAGGCCTTTTGCATTAGATGTTCAGGCTTTGGCCAATCAGTTTGTTAGATTGGATGTTTCCGAGCCGAATCGAGTTTTGGCTTGTGTGGTTTCTCGGTCTTCTTTATATGATCGCATCAGAGAGCGCCAATATGATGATCCCCATCTGCTTATCCTTAAGGACATGGTTTAGCACAGCGATGCCAAGGAAGTCACTATTGCAGATGACGGCGTATTACGGATGCAGGGTAGGCTATGTGTGCCTAATGTAGATGGTTTGCGTGAGTTGATTCTCCAAGAAGCTCATAGTTCGCGGTACTCCATTCATCCAGGCAAATGAAGAAATATATAGTTGGGTTTGTAGCTTGATATTTTAATTCTCAACAGGTAAAGTACAAGCATCAGAGACCGGGAGGATTACTTCAGAGACTTGAAATTCCGGAGTGGAAATGGGAATGAATTACCATGGACTTCGTAGTTAGGCTTCCACAGACATTGAGAAAGTTTGATGCTGTTTGGGTGATTGTAGATCGGCTAACCAAATCTGCGCATTTTATTCCAGTTGGTACTAATTATTCTTCAGAGCGGTTGGCTGCGATTTATACTCGCGAGATTGTTCGCCTACACGGCGTGCCGGTGTCCATTATTTCAGATCAGGGTACGCAGTTTACCTCACAGTTTTGTAGGGCAGTGCAACGAGAATTGGGCACACATGTTCAGTTGAGTACAACATTTCACCCTCAGACAGACGGACAGTCCGAGTGCACTATTCAGATATTGGAGGATATGCTATGCACTTGTGTCATTGATTTTGAGGGTTCTTAGGATCAATTTCTGCCACTCGCGGAGTTTGCTTACAATAATAGCTACCAATCAAGCATTCAGATGGCTCTGTATGAGGCATTATATGGGAGATGGTGTCGATCTCCGGTTGGTTGGTTTGAGCCGGGTGAGGCTAGGCTATTGGGTACTGACTTGGTTCAGGATGCTTTGGAGAAGGTTAAAGTGATTCAGGAGCGGCTTCGCACGACGTAGTCTAGACAGAAGAGTTAAGCCAATAGAAAGGTCCGTGATGTTGCTTACATGGTTGGGGAGAAGGTTCTGCTTAAGATTTCACCCATGAAGGGTGTGTTGAGGTTCGGGAAGAAGGGTAAGTTAAGCCCTCGGTATATTGGGCCTTTTGAGATACTTAAGAAAATTGGAGAAGTGACTTATGAACTTGCCTTGCCACCCAATCTATCAGGTGTTCATCCAGTGTTCCACGTATCCATGCTCCGAAAGTATGCCGGGGATTCGTCTCATATTCTGGATTTCAGTACAGTGCAACTGGATGGTAATTTGACTTATGATGCGGAGCCGGTAACTATTTTAGATCGGCAGGTTCGAAAGTTGAGATCAAAGAACATAGCTTCGGTGAAGGTACAGTGGAGAGGCCAGCCAGTCGAAGAAGCTACTTGGGAGATTGAGCAGGAGATGCGGAGCAAATATCCACATCTATTTGAGACTCCAGGTATGATTCTAAGCCCATTCGAGGATGAATATTTGTTTAAAAGGGGGAGAATGTAACGACCCGGTCGATCGTTTTGACTATTGCAATCCCGTTCCCCCCATTTACTGCTCAAATTATGAATTATAGTTGTTATTTGGCTTGCCGGGGTAATTGGTTTGGGTTCGGTGCGGTTTTGAAATGATTTAGAGTGCTTAGTTCCAAGGTTTAGAATTTAAGTTGAAAAGGTTGACCGGATGCTAACTTATGTGTAACGACCTCGGAGAAATGTTGCTAAGGAAATTAAGTTTTGGTAGTGCTGAGGTAGATCAATTATTACAAAGATTATAGAAATTTCTCGCGGGAGCTTGCTCGCCGCGGCTCGGACTTTTTGGATTGAACAATGCACCGAAGTGTAAAGGAAACTTTTGTCGGAAAATGGTCATTTCTGCGACCACTATGCGGTCGCAGAATCACTCTGCGGACCGCATAATGGTCACAAAGTGGACCAGGAGGAGGGCAAGATTTGAGGAAAATCTGCGGTGCACTATGTGACCGCAGACCAGTTTTGCGGTGCATTATGCGACCGCAGATCAAGTACGGAATGCATAATGACCGCAGAACAGGTCAGTAATGCCCAGCTTTGGAGGCCAAATTATGCGGCCGGTATGCGGACCGCATACTTATTATGCGCCATTTCGAGACAAGTCCAACCATATAAAAATTATCAAATTCCAATGTCAAATGGACCCTCAAATCCTAAATTTATATTTTTGGAAGATTTTATAAAAATCTGATTTTTTTTTTCTTCCATAAATTCACGGATTCATGATATAAATGAGTATGGAATCATGAAATATAATCAATATAGGATAAGGAACACGTACCCCAATGTTTTCCCGTAAAAATCGCACAAGAATCACCTTACCCAGGCTCAAAAATTGAAAAGGGTTGAAAATGGGATGAATCCCATTTTCCAGAACTTAAGTTCTATTTTTGGAATTTTACCCTTCGCGAATGCGGTCAGTTCCTCGCGTTCGCGAAGCACAAATTTGGGCTGTCTAAATTTACCATTCGTGAACACGAGGGCTATCTCGCGAACGCGAAGCTTGCCTGGCTTGTCCTTCGCGAACGCGAGATTCCCTTTGCGAACGCGAAGGCAAATTACCTGGCCAGCCTCTTTCCCTTCGCGAACGCGAAGCTTCGCACCTCAACCTTTCGCGAATGCGAATGCAAAGCACAAAACGTGCTAGTCCAATTTACTCTTCGCGTTCGCGAGAGTACCTTCGCGAATTCGAAGAAGAACACACCAGAAGCCTGAAGTCTGCAGAAAACTAGATTTTCTAAGTCAGAAATCATCCCGTAGCCTATCCGAAACTCACCCGAGCCCTCGGGGCTCCAAACCAAGCATGCTCCCAAGTCCTAAAACATCATACGAACTTGCTCGCTCGATCAAAGCTCCAAAATAACACCTAGAACTACGAATCGGACCCCAAATCAAAGGGAATTTTCAATAAAACTTTAAAACTTATATTTCACAACCGGACGTCTGAATCACGTCAAATCAACTCTGATTCTCATCAAATTCGGCAGACAAGTCATAAATATTATAGTGAACCTATACCGGGCTCCGAAACAAAAATAGACCTGGTGTCAATAAATCCAACATCTGTAAATTCTTAAAAATCACTAAGCTTTCAAACTTTTAATGTTTCATCAAAATTCCATATCTCGGGCTAGGGACCTCGGAATTCGATTCCGGGCATACGCTCAAGTCCCAAATCATGATACAAACCTACCAAAACTATCAAAATACTGATCCGAACCCGTTGGCTCAAAATGTTGACCAAAGTCAACTCAGTTGAGGTTTGAAGCTCTATTTCACATTTCAATCCATTTTTTACATAAAAACTTTTCAAAAAATTTTACGGACTGCGCACGCAAGTCAAGGAGTGATAAATAGTGCTTTTCAAGGTCTTAGAACACAGAATTGATTATTAAATTTAAAGATGACATTTTTGGTCATCCCATTCTCCACCTCTAAAACAAACGTTCTTCCTCGCACGGAGTTAGAAAAAATACCTGAACTGGTGAATAAGTGTGGATATTTACTCCGTATGTCCGACTCGGACTCCCAAGTAGATGCCTCTACCGGCTGACCTATCCATTGCACTCGAACTGCACGATAACTCTTAGACCTTAACTGCCGGACCTGTCGGGCTAGAATAGCCACCGGCTCCTCCTCGTAAGTCAAATCTCTATCCAATTGGATTGAGCTAAAATCTAACACATGGGACGGATCACCATAATATTTTCGAAGTATAGACGCATAGAACACCGGATGAACCGCTGATAAACTAGGTGGTAATGCAAGCGTGTAGGCTACTTCACCCACCCTTTCAAGAATTTCAAAAGGTCTAATATACCTAGGGCTCAACTTGCCCTTCTTTCCGTACCTCATTACACCTTTCATAGGTGAAACCCCGAGTAATATTCTTTCTCCAACCATGAATGCAATATCACGGACTTTACGGTCGGCATAACATTTTTGCTTAGACTGAGCTGTACGAAGTCGATCCTGAATAACTTTGACCCTATCCAAAGCATCCTGTACCAAATCGGTACCCAACAACCGAGCCTCTCCCGGTTCAAACCAACCAACTGACGATCGGGATCGCCTTCTGTATAATGCCTCATATGGAGCCATCTGAATGCTCGACTGGTAGCTATTGTTATAAGCAAACTCGGCAAGTGGCAAGAATTGATCCCATGAAGCTCCAAAGTCTATAACACAAGCGCGAAGCATATCTTCCAATATCTAAATGGTGCGCTCTGACTGTCCGTCTGTCTGTGGATGAAATATTGTACTCAACTCAGTCGCGTGTCTAATTCACGTTGTACAGCCCTCCAGAAGTGTGAGGTAAACTGCGTACCTCAATCTGAAATAATAGACATGGGCACACCGTGTAGGCGTACAATCTCACAAATGTAAATTTCAGCTAACCGCTCTAAAGAATAGGTGACTGCCACTGGAATGAAATGTGCTGACTTGGTCAACCTGTCCACAATGACCCAAACTTTGTTAAATTTTCTCTGAGTCTGTGGGAGTCCAACAAAAAAATCCATAGTGATATGCTCCCACTTCCACTCAGGAATTTCTAACTTCTGAAATAAACCACCAGGTCTCTGATGCTTGTACTTAACTTGTTGACATTTTAAATATCGAGCTACATATGCAACTATATCCTTTTCATTCTCCTCCACCAATATTGTTGCCACAAATCTTGATACATTTTGGCGGTACCTGGATGAATAGAATACTTGGAACTATGTGCCCTTCAAGAATTAATTCACGAAGCTCGTCAACATTAGGCACACAAATACGACCCTGCATTCATAGAAATCCATCTTCCCCTATAGCAACCTGTTTGGCATTACCGTGCTGCACCTTGTCCTTAAGGACAAGTAAATGAGGATCATCATACTTGTCACGCCCCAAACCTGAAGAGGTGTGGCCGGAACCCGATACCATACTCGGCCCGGGCATACCACTTTGTAACTGTGAACTCTAGAGGGGTAACCCTCAACCTAGGCCGATGAGTCCATAATCTGAATCATCTAAAAATATCGTCTCATATATATATATATATATATGTGTGTGTATGTGTGTGTGTGTATGTGTGCAGGCTGACAAGGCCACCATGAACATCTACTGATATACAAACTATACATGACTTGTCTACAAGCCTTTAGAGATAGTTGAACTGTATCATGATCGGAACAGGGCCTCGACCTACCCATCAAACTTGTATATATAAAACGGACTCCAAGGTCTAGACCAGGTAAATCCGGGGAAGTGGAGCTTACCAGCCAAGCTAATATTTGGCTCTATCTACTAGGAAGGTTTATCCAGCTGTCTATCAGGACCTGCAGGCATGAAATGCAGCGTCCCCAGCAAAGGGACGTCAATAAAAAATAATGTACTAAGTATGTAAGGCAATAGAATAGATGAAAGTTGAAACTGAACTTATGATATAATAACTGAATGTAACTGGGAGTCAAACATAATCTGACGATATGCTTACCTGCTGATATTGACTCAACTATCTCCATATAGTATGTAAAATAGTTGTCCGGCCCTATAAGGCTTGGTATGTGTAACAGCCCTGCCATAGTAGGCTCATTCATAGGCGCCCGGCCATACTAGGCTCTGTATCTCGGACATTCTGGGCTCGCTCATAGGTGCTCGGCTACTGTAGGCTTGGTATATAACTTACCAAAAATAGTCCAACACACCCCAATCTCTTCATACACAAAACGGCCACCGTAGTCGTGTCAAACAGTCCGAACTGTTACGATGAACGACCAGCCCACCACCTTGCATTTATGTGGTGTTTCTCCATACCCTTCCTCCTCCAAAACTCTACAAAACAGTAGTAAAACATGCAGCCCAACAGCACCACAAAATAGTCCATAAAATAGTCCGCTACAAGTGAATAACCCGAACTCACGGCTTCCGATCACCGTCCCGTGAGTTCTTACAAATATAGAACGACCTACTATGCATCTACAGCATAAAAAAATTGATGAAAGAGAACAGTAAACTTACCTTATTTGTTGGATAACTCAGCTCCTAACTTGGTTCTTCAAACTCTAGGCTTTACCTCCAATTAGAACTTGAAAGGGAGAGAAAATCAATTGGGGTTTGTGGGAAATTTTTGGGAAGATTGTTGCAGAGATTATGTCTGCTTATATTTCCCTATTATCAGTCTAATATATGAAGGGCATAGGCCTTTAAAAGTTTTCTTTGGATGACCCGAACTGGCCCATTCTGGGATTCTCGTTTAAGCAAGTAGGTGACAGCCTGCGCAGTCTCGCAAATATGCCCATATCTCTCTTCTCTGATCTCGTATTGACAAAAGGTTTAATACGTTAGAAAATAGACTCATAGATATTTAATTTGATGGGTATAACACCCCATAAATCTAAGTATATTGGGATAAAATGGAAGTTACATTTAACCCAAAGTTTCAGTAAAACTTATGAATGTAACTTGTGACGACTTTCATCGCCTTTTGTTCCACTACTAGCTTGACTTCAAAACATAACACATGCCTAACATAATTCATAACATAACCTCCTTATCATGTTAAACACCCTAGTCTCACCCCAAAAGTACATGCTATAACATTCCCAACTTGTCAACTTTCGACGAAACATTATTTTCTTCAGTTCCTTTAGCTTCTGAACCTTCCAACCCTCTTTGTACTTGTTGTTCATGATATTCAATATTTGTAACCTCCGAGGTAATATGATCAACTTACTTTGTAAACTTTTCAAATATGATTTCATTTCTCAGCTTACATCAATTGACTTACGATGTACTCGTACGTACGAAAACATGGGTTGTAACATCATTCTCCCCTTTGGAACATTCGTCCTCGAATATTGACTGGTGCACTTATCAGTCTCATAACCTATAGCTCTTATAAATACTTTATTGCTGGCCTTTACATCTAGGCAACTGTTCTATGAATAAACCAATTGGCTAGGGCATTCCCCCCTTTGGGGCTCTTTCTCACACCACGACTTATGGTCGGAATCCTTCCAATCTCGTAATTATTCAGACCTTCTGTCATGCAACCTGTACGACTTTGTCCTTGCATGTGCGCCTATGCAACTCTTCTGTTCCTTTTCCTCCAGCTTTTAGCTAATCTCTAGGCCTCACTTTGGGAACATATACAGAAATATGACAAGTTGTTCCTCCCGGTGTATATAGGTGTAGTGAAGTTCTTCGCTCGGTACTTTGTCAAACTTATGACTGTTGCGATATCTTATTTCGTAGCCTTGTAAATATATCTGTATGGCTTTACTACATCTAGGTAGGTTATACTACACCATCACACTTACTTCGGTTTATTATTATCGAGTTTTGCTACCTAACTCCAGGTTACCCTCTCGCTGCTTATCAGATATATATAAATCTAAGTCCTTTAGTTCTTCCTCATTACTGTTCATCTTAAGAATGACGACCTAATATCATCTCATACTTTGGAACTTTTATCTTCCTATTATTGATTCACCTTAATGTTGATCTACAATCACCACTGATAACTTGAAACCTCTTACATAATACATTGTCCTTAGGGATCATGTCTCATCAGGGAATATTTGAAGTTATTTGCTTGATCAACCTAGGGACGATACTATACTTCAATAACTGTATTTCATCGCATCCCAACGTGATTCATCTTATGAGGGGTATTCTAACCTCATGCAATTCATGAAATCCCTTCTCTTTGAATCATTAACGAATCAATGGCCTTAACGTCATCCTCTTATCTATCACAATTAAACCCTTATTCTACTACCAGGGTAACATTTCATATTTTCAAATTGCTCATAGTCTTAGACTCCTCTGAGTTCATTCAGGCTATACTGAGTTTTTTGTTTTAACTTATGGAAACCATCAGCTCTCTTGTTTTGATGGGCTTAATTTTGAGGCCTTACCTATTCTCGTCACCTTCTCAATCACATTTCCTTATCCTTACTCCTGTCCACCAAAAACTTTGTTGCTCTACCATACTTTAGCTTGCGACCTACACATATCTATTTATAGTACTCACAACCTTCCTTTAACTTTCTAGCACCATACATTTCCTTATGTAATTCTAGAACTTCAAGCGAGACATCAAATCGTCTCTAACTCTTCTTTACTCTCTTAACTAGACCTCTCGGTACTTAGAAACTATAGGCTAGAAGATATGTCACTGATAACACCGCTATCATTTGTGGATACTGAATCACGGCACTTCTAGCCCTCTATCTGATGTATGGACTATTCACAACCTTCTACACTTGAGCATCTCGTACCTTCTTAACCTTTACCTTACTTAGCTTTTAATCTCACATTGGATCTTCTGTCTCTTTCATAACCTCCCTTCCACATTGGTAGAATTCGCATCCACAACTTGAAGCTCTACTATAAACTTACACCTCTAGTGCATACACAATCTGGTGAGAGCTTCATACTTACTCCTTATGAGGATGGTACTTTTTTTTATCTGGCTTTATTGTAGATCCGTTATAGAATATGGATGTTGTACTATATGTCTTGTACCTCTAATGTTAAGAGTGATTTTTCAATGTTCAGAATCATGATTTCTCTAATTATATTGGTCTAATAATCAGACTCCTGATTCGCTTACCTGATGTAACTCGTTAGTTTTCTCTTCTCTCCCAGCCTTTAAGTAGGCTTACGCTATCTTCCGATCTGCTGCTCAGAGTATTATTACTTTCGCCTTTGGTGGACGCCATGGAACATCCATAATATAATCTTCTAACAATTCAATCCTTTGTCTGTGAGGTGGACTCAGTTCTTTCTTTTAACTTTATATTGGAGTCTTATATAGCTATAGGAATGTCAACATATATGTTGTATGGATAATACTCTGAAATGTTAAGTGCGGTCATAATGTAACTAACTCTGGATCATTGATTGAATAATTCCTTTCGTGACTTCTCAGTTTTCTTTAAAAGTGTGCAATTGCTTCTCCTGGTCGTTCTGCAACTTGTTGCATGAATACTTGGCTTATCTTAGTGCCCACACCTATTGGAAATTCGTGCAACTCATATGATCTCAAATATTACTTTTGATTTTTACTTCCCGTTCATTAGCCACGATAGGTGCCACTTTCTTATGGAGTGTATATAATATTGTAGTGAGACTGTTGTTATAAGATCATTTCTTCTTTAGGTCACTATGCTTATGTTGAAGCCTTCTTCCTTATTTCCTCAGTTAGTCTTTCGTTATAGCATTTAGGGAAGACCCTCTGACTCTTGTAAAGTTGAGAGATTTTTACATCGTATACCCGACGAAAATTTTGATGTACTGACTCGCCAATAATTATCCTTAGTTACTTAAATTTGTGCCCTTATGCTCATAGGGTTACTTCTACACTCAAACTTTTATTATCTCCTTAGTGGCACCCTCCATTTTATTTCCATAACACTTATACGGTACCTTTTACGACCCCAACTCCTATCAGAATATTTCTCAAGGATTACGATGTCGTATCTACGAGACCGAATTTCCTATGTTGGATTTCACTTTGTTTATCTTGCATGATCTACTGATTTATGTGATACCTCTTGTCTAGCCATGACTAGGCTCTTCCTGAATTCCTGAATGAACTACTAACTACTCGTCAGTCCATGCTCATATTTACATTATAGGTAACCTCTCTTGGGTTATGTCTTATGTCTTAACTTAACTTTTGCACTGGCTCCTAATGTATCAAGTGTTCATTCGCACTTATTTATCAATAACATCTGGTGTGGGAACCCTTATTGCCTCTCCCCGGCGTCGTGCTTGCATAATGTTTTGGAGTCGTATCATGTCTGTAGGATCTGAATAAATGCAATATCATTCCTTTTGCCATTTACTACATTCTTCCTTTACTATTCCATAGTTACCTGAACCACTTAACTCTGACTTAATACCATATTACACTATTTTTCCCCCTTTAGGGGAGTATTAACATTTAATGCTATGAAGACTTACTTATAAATATTTTACCTCTTTATCTTCGACGTCTTTTCACGTCTTTATTGACTTTTACTCACCTTGCAGTAACCGTTATGTACCGAGGATAATTGAATATCTTACACATGACGGTATCAGATACCTAGTATAACTGGAACACTTAGTCCCTTAAGCTTAACTTTATTCAAAGTGCTTGCTTTAGGGAAGCGTCTTCCTGAGTGACCTTTAAAGGTTATTCTTCTGTTGTCGATTGTATTATTGCTGGAATGCGATCTTTGAAATTCTCTTGATGTCGACTATCATCACCTCATTTGATCCCTAATTGATGTTCAATTTATCTTGTTCACTAGCCCATGTTGATTTCTATTACTCCGGGGGTCTAATTTTTTTGTTTTGGTAATCACGTTGGACGTACCAACTCGTTTCTCGAAATGAGGATATGACTTTTGGCCTATACTCTTTTATTGTCTCAAGGCCTGTCACCTCTTGTCTTTTCCTTCACTTGACTATAGACTCTGTCATCATATCATATTTTGATTTACCGTTATCACCCATTTATCACATCTTACTCATAATACTTCACTTACGCTCTTTTTATTCTCCTGCTAAGACTTCTGTCTATCGCATTATTCTGAAAACTTCAACAAAACATTGTTTCACTTTTAGGTCCGCTGGATCAATCCATCATTTCGGGTTACTCTAACCCAAGCTATATCTTGATATCCCATCCTTCTCTTAAACTATATGTGTTAGATCCCATAGGGCATAACTGAGATGGGTGTGGCCAATACATACCTCTATTTCTGTTGAAGGTAACTTAGAATCCTTTTATTTCTCTGCCTAACGTGGAAATTCGGATAATCTTCATTGACTAGGTACCTCGTACCTTTCTTCACCTTTCTTTTGTTGCCTGTTGAAACTTATACTTTTACCTTTTGATACTCCCATGGCCTGCTATTCACGGGGTATGTTAGATATTCCCGTCTTAGGGTAAATGGAAACTTTTCACATATGGTAAGCACGATCTAATAGGGTCTAAATCAGGGCCACGTAGTCAAGAATTCTCTCTCTACTAATGCTTTTACCTGCTATTGTATTAGCACTCTAGCTAGCTATAATTTTTCTAATTGCAATCATCTCTATATTATTAGCAAACGTAAGCTTTGGCTCGAACTCGTATGACTCACCTCTATAGCACGACTTGGATTTGAATGAAGGGTAACAGACTCCTAAATGCCTTGTAGCCTCCTTCTTATAAGTGTGGTACACAACACACCCATAAACATGACTATACTAGACATGACTTATAGACTCCCTAGGATAGAACTGCTCTAATACCAAGTTTGTCATGCCCCAAACCTGAAGAGGCGTGGCCGGCACCCGATACCATACTCGGTCCGAGCGTACCACTCTGTAAGTGTGAACTGTAGAGGGGTAACCCTCAACCTAGGCCGATGAGGCCATATTCCGAATCATTTGAAAATATCTTCTCTCTCATCTAAGGGGTAAACATACCCAAAAACTCATATATATATATATATGTGTGTGTGTGTGTGTGTGTGTGTGTGTGTGTGTAGGCTGACAAGGCCACCATGAACATCTACTGATATACAAACTATACA
>AWOL01S0003560.1:88130-103013 GCA_000715115.1 Nicotiana otophora
TATCATGGTCGGGACAGGGCCTCGTAGGAGCCATCAAACCTGTATATATAAAACGGACTCCAAGGTCTAGACCTGGTAACTCCGGGGAAGTGGAGCTTACCAACCAAGCTAATATTTGGCTTTGTCTACTAGGAAAGTCTATCCAACTGTCTATCAGGACCTGCAGGCATGAAATGCAGTGTCCCCAGCAAAGGGACGTCAATACAAAATAATGTACTGAGTATGTAAGGCAACAGAATAACTAAAATTTGAAACTGAACTTATGATATAATAACTGAATGTAATTGGGAGTCAAAGATAATCTGAAGATATGCTTACCTGTTGATACTAACTCAACTCTCTCCATATAGTATGTAAAATAGTTGTCCGGCCCTATAAGGCTCGGTATGTGTAGCTGCCCTACCGTAGTAGGCTCGCTCATAGCCGCTCGGCCATACTAGGCTTTGTATCTCGGTCATTCTAGGCTCGATCATAGATGCTCGGCCACAGTAGGCTCGGTATATAACTTACCATCTGATCAGAGGTTGCCCATTAGGGGCCTGCCCACCGATTATAGCTCGATGGTGGTGCAAATACTGTAATATTATGTATATATATACTCTCTTCTCTCTTAGCTGATAGAAGACAATACTAAACTGAATATGAAGTCCCGATAAGGGAGAATACTGTAACCTATGAGACTAGGATAATGTACATAAGTTCAGGAATACGAACTTTTATTTATGCCTCGTTATCAAACTCATGTAGTTACGGGATCAGCCCAAAATGAAGAGAGGTTAAGACTTAACATACCTTATCACAATCTTTCTAATCACCAAGTTGAACTCGCCTCTTCGTACCTTAATCTACAACAACAATAAAAATACTATCATTAAGTTACGAAAGGTACAACTATCGCACAACGAACGATAAGCTTATTTTGTATTAAAATGGGCAACATCTCCCCAATAATCCTTACTTCCTCCAAATTCAAGATAACACCAACAACACAAGAAAACAACAATATCAACAGGTATACATTAATTTCCAATCTTATATACACCACAAAATACTACAAAACAGTCCAACACACCCCAATCTCTTCATACACAAAACGACCACCATAGTAGTGTCAAACAGTCCGAAACTATTACGATGAACGACCAGACCACCACCATGCATTTATGTGGTATTTCTCCACACCCTTACTCCTCCAAAAATCCAATACACAGTAGTAAAACATGCAGCCCAACCGCACCACAAAACAGTCCACAAAATAGTCCGCTACAAGTGAATAACTCGAACTCACGGCTTTCGATCACCGTCTCGTGAGTTCTTACAAATATAGAATGACCTACTATGCATCTACAGCAGAAAAAAAAATGGATGAAAGAGAGCAGTAAACTTACCTTATTTGTTGGATAACTCAGCTCCTAACTTGGTTCTTCAAACTCTAGGCTTTACCTCCAATTAGAACTTGGAAGGGAGAGAACATCATTTAGGGTTTGTGGGCAATTTGTTGGAGGATATCTGCAGAGATTATGTCTGGTTATTTTTCCCTATTATCAGTCTAATATATGAAGGGATAGGCCTTTAAAACTTCCTCTTTGGACGACCCAAACTGGCCTATTTTTGGATTCTCGTTAAAGCAAGTAGGTGATAGTCTGTGCAGTCTCGCAAAACTGCTCATATCTCTCTTCTATGATATTGTATTGCCAAACAATTTAATGCGTTATAAAATAGACTCATAGATCTTTAATTTGATGGGTAGAACACCCTATAACTCTAAGTATATTGGGAGAAAATGGCAGTTACAATTGACCCAAAGTTTCAGCGAAACGTATGAACATAACTTGTGACGACTTTCATCGACTTTGATTTCACCACAAGCTTGACTTCAAAACATAACACACGGCTAACATAATTCATAACATAACCTCCTTATCATTTTAAACACCCTAGTCTCACCCCAAAAGTATATGCTATAACATTCCCTACTTGTCGACTTTCGACAAAACATTATTTTCTTCAGGTCCTTTAGCTTCTGAACCTTCCAACCCTCTTTGTACTTGTTGTTCATGATCTTCAATACTTGTAACCTCCGAGGTAACATGATTAACTTACTTTGTAAACTTTTCAAATATGATTTCATTTCTAAGCTTACATCAATTGACTTACGACGTACTCGTACGTACGAAAACATGGGTTATAACAATACTGTCTCTATCTGATGCGCTCATATAAAGAAGACCAAGCAACTGTGCAAGCTAGAACCTGACTGGGTTCTGAAACACCTAACCTCACAAACTGATTAGCCAAAATCTGAAACTCTACAGCTAATGGCCTCCCACCAATTGGAATATATGCAAGACTGCCCATACTCACAGCCTTTCTACTCAAAGCATTGGCCACCACATTGGCCTTTCCGGGGTGATACAAAATAGTGATATCATAGTCTTTCAAAAACTCCAACCATCTTCTCTGCCTCAAATTAAGATCTTTTTGTTTGAACAGATACTGAAGACTACGATGATCAGTAAATACCTCACACGAGACACCGTAGAGGTAATGCCTCTAAATCTTCAGCGCATGAACAATGGCTGCCAGTTTTAAGTGATGAATAGGATAATTCTTCTCGTGAACGTTCAACTACCACAACGCATATGCAATCACCTTTCCATCTTGCATAAATACTGCACCAAGCCCAATGTGAGATGCGTCACAATATACCATATATGATCCTAAATATATAGGTAACACCAACATTGGCATCGTAGTCAAATGAAAGCTCAACTCACACTCGTTTGACCATCTGAATGGGACACCTTTCTGGGTTAGTCTGGTCAATGGGCTTGTTATAGATGAAACCCTTCCATAAACTGACAATAATACCCTTCAATAAACCGACAATAATAACCTTCCAAACTCAGGAAACTCCGAATCTCCGTAACTGAAGTAGGTCTGGGCCAATTCTGAACAGCCTCAATATTCTTAGGATCCACCTTTATGCCTTCTGCCGATACAACATGCCCTAAAAATGGCAACTAAGTCTAACCAAAACTGACATTTTGAAAATTTGGCATATAACTGATTATCCTTCAAAGTCTGAAGCACACTCTAAAGATACTGCTCATGCTCTTCTCGACTGCTGGAGTAAATCAAGATATCATCAATGAATACAACCACAAAAGAATCCAAATAGGGCTTGAACACTCGATTCATCATCTTTAAACTTAATAATTAATTATATATTCTAAAACCTCAAAAATCACTATTATCACTCCTCGACTTGCGTGCATAGTCCGTACGATTTTTCGGAAAGAGTTTATGTAAAAAATGGATTAAAATGTGAAATAGAGCTTTAAAACTCAGTTGAGTTGACTTTGGTTAATATTTTTAGCAAACAGGCTCAGGTCAGTGTTTTGACAGTTCTAGTAGGTCTGTATAGTAATTTGGGACTTGGGCGTATGCCCAGAATCGAATTTCGAGGTCCCTATCCCGAGATATGGAATTTTGATGAAAAATTAAAGTTTGAAAGCTTAATGATTTTTAAGAATTTACTGATGTTGGATTTATTGACGTCGGGTTCATATTTTAGTTACAGAGCCCGGTATAGGTCCACTATAATATTTATGACTTGTCTTCCGAATTTGGTAAGAATGGGAGTTGATTTGACGTGATTCGGACGCCCGGTTGTGAAAATATAAGTTTAAAAGTTTTATTGAATATTCCCTTTGATTTGGGGTCTGATTCGTAGTTCTAGGTGTTATTTTGGCGATTTGATCACGCGAGAAAGTTGGTATGATGTTTTAGGACTTGGGTGAATGTTTGGTTTGGAGCCTCGAGGGCTCGGGTGACTTTCGGATAGGCTACGGGATAATTTCAGACTTAGAAAATCTGGTTTCTGCACACTTCAGGCTTCTGGTGTGTTCTTCTTCGCGTTCGCGAAGGTACTCTCGCGAACGCGAAGAGTAAATTGGACTGGCACATTTTGTGCTTCACGTTCGTGACAGGGAGAATGTGTTCGCGAAGAGTTGAGGTGCGAAGCTTCGCATTCGCGATCGAAGCGTCGCGTTCGCGAAGGTACTCTCGCGAACGCGAAGAGTAAATTGGACTGGCACATTTTGTGCTTCACGTTCGTGACAGGGAGAATGTGTTCGCGAAGAGTTGAGGTGCGAAGCTTCGCATTCGCGATCGAAGCGTCGCGTTCGCGAAGGTACTCTCGCGAACGCGAAGAGTAAATTGGACTGGCACATTTTGTGCTTCACGTTCGTGACAGGGAGAATGTGTTCGCGAAGAGTTGAGGTGCGAAGCTTCGCATTCGCGATCGAAGCGTCGCGTTCGCGAAGGGAAAGAGGCTGGCCAGGTAATTTGCCTTCGCATTCGCGAAGGGAATCTCGCAATCGCGAAGGACAAGCCAGGCAAGCTTCGCGTTCATGAGATAGCCCTCGCGTTCGTGAAGGGTAAAATTAGACAGCCCAAATTTGTGCTTTGCGAACGCGAGTCACTGACCACGTTCGCGAAGGGTAAAAATTCCAGAACCAGAACGTAAGTTCTGGAAAATGGGATTCGTCCCATTTTCAACCATTTACCATTTTTGAGCTCGGGTAAGGCGATTCTTGGGTGATTTTCACGGGAAAACATTGGGGTAAGTGCTCCTTATCCTATATTAATTATATTTCATGATTCCATACTCATTTATATCATGAATCCATGAATTTATGGAAAAAAATCATTTTTTTATAAAATCTTACAAAAACGAAAATTTAAGATTTGAGGGTCCATTTGACATCGGAATTTGATAATTTTTTTATGGTTGGACTCGGCTCGGAATGGGTGTTCGAATTTCGTAAATTTTTCTGAGATTTGATATGTGGGCCCCACTGTTAATTTTTAAAGTGAATTTCAGATTTTTATTCGGAAAATTAAATTCATATGGAATTAATTCCTATGATTCGTATTGAGTATATCAAATTGTTTGTGAATAGATTTGAAGCTTTTGGAAACATATATAAAAGGAAAAACTGTTGTTGAGTAATTGATTGGAATTGGCAAAGCGAGGTAAGTGTCGTGGTTAACCTTGACTTGAGGGAATAGAACCCTTAAATTATTTGTTATGTGAAATGCACGTGAACGACGTATAGCAAGGTGACGAGTATCTATACGTCGTCAAATTAATTATTTGAAAATCATAAATTGTTCTAAGGCACAAATTAATTACTTTAATAATTATTTCTTTCCTATTCTTTTACAAATATTAATTCTTGAATTCCTGCAATAATTGTTACATGCTATTTGATTTATGTGTATTAACTGCTACTTGACATTTAGCATATTAAATATTAAACTCCGCATTTTCTCCTTAATTTCCATAATAAATTGTTATTTGTCATTGTTTGTTTCATAATTAAATCATAATTATTGTTTGTTTGTTGTCTTAAAATATTATATTAATTGTTGCATTTATTGGGGTAATTTCTTCTATAAGAATTGGTAAATGAACATATTGGAGGAGCGGGTTGTACGCCGCAACAGAATTGATTGAAATGAATATATTGGAGGATCGGGTTGCACGACGCAACACACTTATTTAAAAGTCCATATTGGAGGATAGGGTTGCACGCCGCAACAGACTTATTTAAAAGTCCATATTGGAGGATCAGATTGCACGCCGCAACAGACTTATTTAAAAGTCTATATTGGGGGATCGGATTTCACGCCGCAACAGACTTATTTAAAAGTCAATATTGGGGGATCGGATTGCACGCCACAATGGATTTATTTAAAAGTCTCTATATTGCATACAGGTTAATGTAAGTGACCCGCCTTAGCCTCGTCACTACTTTGTCGAGGTTAGACTCAGCACTTACCAGTACATGGGGTCGGTTGTACTGATACTACACTCTCCACTTCTTGTGCAGATTTCGGAGTTGGTCTCAGCGGCGTACCATAGACTTGCTCGGATTTCAGCTACTCAGAGGAGACTTGAGGTATAACTGCACAGCGTCCGCAGTTCTTAAGTCCCCGTCTATCTTATTTCAACTGTGTATTTGTTTTTTTAGACAGCTTTATTTTATTCGGACCTTTAGTTGTATTATTCTAGAAGTTCATGCACTTGTGACACCAATTCTTGGATGGTATTTAGACACTGTTATTTTTATGGATTATTCACTACATTTCAGACTTTACTTCCGCATTTATTTCTTTGTTATTAATAAATTGTAAAATTGTTTTAAAATGGATAATATTATTCTAACATTGGCTTGCCTAGCAAGTGAAATGTTAGGCGCTATCACGGTCCGAATGTGGGAATTTCGGGTCGTGACAGTTGGTATCAGAGTACTAGGTTACATAGGTCTCATGAGTCATGAGCAAGCTTAGTAGAGTCTGAAGGATCGGTACAGAAACTTCTGTACTTATCTCTCAGAGGCTATGAAGTTTAGGAACAATATCACTTCTTTCTTATTCTATCGTGCGAATTTATTCTATCATCGATGATTGAACCATTCTACTCTTATTTTCTCGCAGATGGTGAGAACACGTAATACCTCTACTGATGGACAGGGACCAGAGCCCCTGGTGGCAACTATGGCCAGGGGTAGAGGTCGAGGCCGAGGTCGTGCTAGAGGCAGAGGCAGAGGTAGATCTCAGTCTAGAGCTCGAGCAGCTGCACCTGTTGTAGAACCTCAGGTGGATCTTCAGGAGGAGGTTCCAGTTCAGAATGTACCAGTTGGACCAGTTCAGGTCCCGGAAAGATTCATAGCCACTCCAGTACTTCAGGACGCTCTAGTCCGTCTGGTAAATCTTATGGAGGGTGTGGCCCATAATGGTACATTTCCAGTGGCACCAGCCGTCTCACAGGTTGGGGGAGGAGCACAAACTCCCACTACTGAGGCCAACAATAGAACCTAGATAGAATTGGCTTTCAGCCGGCTAAGAGTGAGAATTTAGAATAGCATGAGTAGCAAATAAGGAGAGTGGATAGTGATAGAGGGATAGAAATTAAGTGATACACCAAGTTGAGCATACAGAGCAACTAATCAAACAGGACATTAGGTTCAGCAGGATTCCCACACATAGCAAAGCACCACATAGACAACCTCATATTGAGAGAATTGGGAAAGAAATAGGTTTGCGTGATATACATACGTTATCATGTATAGATGCCTGATACTAAACCAGTTGAGACCTAAAGGTTCAAATTAAGTTAAGTGCACATCCTAGTGCCAATGTTAATCAGTATTTAGACATGATGGGGGACTCACATTGTGACAATCACTGAAAGGACAGGGTGTCAAATGAACCAAAGGCACACTGGGGACACATACTAGCATAGAGGCAAGATCATAGTCGATAGAAAATGGTTTTAATTCAAATTGAAACATATTGTACATGCATGACAAACATTGTAGAGATTCAGAGCACTACAAGATAGCAAGCTCATACCAAATAGCACATGTAGATATTCTGGTATTGACACAATAAATTAATTAACTAAAGAATGTCTAAGTTATGCCATAAAACATAATGATTCAAGCAGGGCATAGAAGACAAGTTAAGGTAACTGTTAAGATCTCAGTCAATCACTAATGGGTATGGGGCTCATGTTGAGTGACACAATAGCAGGGGAAAATGTTATAATTAACACAGGAAGCTCTAACACAAGTGTGAAGCATTCATTATGGAGATTAAGGACAAGGCAAGTAAGCAAGTTTAAGGGAATGTTAAGGCACCAATACACTGGTTAAACGAACTTAAGAGAATCAGATTATCCAAATTAGACTTAAGCAATCTCAAAACTAGCAACATTAGGAGGAAGTTAGATGCTAAAGAGACTTAGAATACAGTAGACTTAACAAAATCGTGCACAACATAATCTAGACAAATACATTAGGCTATGCATTTCAGAGGTGAGAACAGATGTGAATCAAAGACACATATAGATAAAATTGCAAAGTATAGTAGCTTACCAGTTAAACAGACAACAATAAAGAACAAAAGATCCACAAGAATCCAGAAATATCGATGCGTCAAAGTTCCCAAGAACTTCAAAAGAACCTCGGGCAATGCTCGCACCAATAGAAAGTTTGAACAGTAGACTCTCAGTGGCCTTGGCTTTCAGCCGGCCAACACAAAGCACAGAATAGGATAATGAAGGAATTAACAGAACAAGCCTCAAGTTTTAGAGAGATTCTAGTGACTCTAGTGTGTCTCAAAGGGAAATGGGGAGGGGTTTATATAGTAGTAAAATTGAACAAACATATAAGGAAACTGAGTAAATTAAGCAATAAATAAGGAAAGACAACATGCAAATCAATTTGAAATCGATTTAAGAGAGGAACCCGGTAAATCCTAATTTCTTAGAGAAAGTGTAATTCAGCGAAAAGCCAAACGAAACCGGACTCACACAGTGTAGAATCAGACGCGTGTAGACGAAATACTGTCCAGATTTAAGATATAGGACTCATTCGGACAGAATCAGAGAGATAGTACTTGCCATGTTTAGGCAAGCACTAGGTGATAGCATTGTGAATCAACCAGTAGTGGAAACACACAAATATGGTAAGTAAATAAGAGGAAAGTCCCATTGTAGCCGTGATTAGGAGAATATTTGGGGAAGGCGGTGGTTAGGGTTTAATCGAAGAAGAAGAGAGATGACAAAGGCAGAGAGAATAGGGGCGGCATCTCAGGGAAAATGGGTTATGGTTTCTGGATTGGGCTTAATTAAAAGGGGTTGGTTTATTATGGGTTGTTGATCACGTGAGATCAACGGCCAAGATGAGAGAATGGGGTTAGGCGGGCTGTTTAAACGGGTATGGGTAGTGGGTTGTTGGGTATTTTAAAAGAGGTATTTTGGTTTTGGGCTTAGGGTAATTGGGGTAAGGTTTGGTTAGATTGGGCTAAGGTCTGGGTAGTATTGGGTCCAAAACATAGGTAAGAAATTGGGCTATTAATTAAATACCCCAAATTTTATCAAAATAATTTATGAAAAATGCAAATATTATTTATGCACTGAAATGTTTAAAATAATAACTTTGTATTATAAAAATATAAATTTAATATTTTGACATAAATAATATAAAATAAAGAGCCTTTATATATGAATACAGACCATTATTGCAAAATTAGATAAATAGCTCAAAAATGCTAATGTAATTATATGAAATAAAATAAAATATTTGAAACATATATTATATGTGCAAAAATAATAATTATAGATAACTAAGTCATCACAAAATAATTTAAAGGGATAATTACTAAATATTCATATAATTTAAATGCAAGAAATTTAATTTAAAGCACTAAAATATTATGGAAAATTATAGAAACTATTTGTATAGATTTGTAAACTAAATATTGATGCAAATATGCTATTTTGAAAGTGTATATGTATTTTAAAAAATATGAGGGCAACAATTAGGTATCAACAAGGGCGATTCATGATTTTAGCGTTGTGTGATGTGGTTTGAGGGCTTGACTAAGTTCTTATGATGTTTTAGGATTGGCTGGTATATTTTGTTGAGGTCCCGGGGGACTCGGGTAAGTTTCGGGTGCTTAACGGATCAAAAGTTGGATTTGTGTTGTTGCTAAAGTCTTCAGGCATCTGGTGTTTTCGCACCTGCGGGATCGCACCTGCGGCGCATAAAGCGCAGAAGCGGAGATTGGAAGCTTGGCCAGGGATCGCAGGTGCGAGGTGAATTCTGCATCTGCGATGCCCGCAGATGCGAGAGAGAGATCGCAGGCGCGGTGAAGGACCGTAGAAGCGGACAGTGCTCCGCAGGCGCGCACGCGCAGGTGCGGCCCCCTTGCCGCAGATGCGGTCCCAGCTCCTTTAGTGATTTTGCGCACCTGCGATGGTATTTTCACAGGTGAAGTACCGCGGGTGTGGTTGAAGTCTCACAGATGCGAGTTTACTGGCAGAAAAGACCTAAGTGCGAGGGTTTGATTTCATTCTTCATTTTTGGACTTGAGAGCTCGAAATTTGGCGATTTTTCGAGGGATTTTCAGAGGAAACTTTGGATAATGATTCCTAAATTCTTTATGGTTATATTCCTCTAATCTATGGTTGATTTCTTCATCTAATTAAGAAATTTGGTTGAGAAATATGGGGGAAAATGGTAGAAGTTCTTCAACTAAGATATTAGTCTTTGATTGGGATTTTGGCATCGGATTTGGATGATTTTTGTATGAGTGAACTCGTGAGTGGATGGGTGTTCATATTTTATGACGTTTACCTGATTCTGAGGCGTGGGCCTGGGAGACGTTTTCGGGCGATTTTCTAATTTCCTTCTTTAGCTTTGATTTCAATAGCTAGATTAGTTCCTTGTAGTTATATTTATGATATGTAATTGATTTTGACTAGATTTGGGCCATTCGGAGCCGGATATTCGTGGAAAGAGCATTGTTACGGATTGATTGAGCTTGATTCGAGGTAAGTGGCTTATCTAACTTTGTGTGGGAGAAATCCCCTTAGGATTTGGTACTGTTTGATATTTGAGCGCCGTATACGTGAGGTGACGAGTATGTACACTGGCCATGTGTTGTAAAACTCCGTTTTACACTAAGTCATAACTTATTTTCTCCTTAATTGAAACACACTAGCATATGTAAATATCCTCTTTAGACTAGAATATCAAGCCTACTTGTTTAACTGTCTGATTGAAATCTATGCAGCATGTTTAGTGAAATTACCTGATTTCCTTGACTTGAACTTAGTCTAAACTGTAGGATCTCGTACTGTATGAGTTATTTCGATGGGTTGCGCTGCATATTTACTTTGGGACTACGGAACGGTATTCCGAGAGATCCCCCTGTACTGCATTTTTACTTTGGGACTATGAAATGGTATTCCAGGAGATCCCCTTGTTCAGCATATTTAGTTTGGGACTACGGAACGGTATACCGGGAGAACCCCCTGCACATTTACGTTTGGGACTATGAGACGGTATCTCGGGAGATCCCCTGTTGTTATCATTGTGTTCTGAGCTGTTGTCTTTCATTGATTTTATTCCTGTTAGATTCCCATATTTATTTTTACTGCGATATTTCATTCTGTCTTATTTCATTATATTTATACCAGTAGGTCCCTGACCTGATCTCGTTACTACTCGACCGAGGTTAGGCTTGGCACTTACTGGGTACCGTTGTGATGTACTCACACCCTTTCCTGTACATATTTTTCGTGTGCAGATCCAGGTTCATCTTACCAGCCTCATCACTAGTTGCAGTCGTTGCTGCTTATTGGAGACTTGAAGGTACATCTGCTCGCGCCCGCAGATCCTCAGAGTCCCCCTCTATCCCCCTATGTTTATTTTTCCTCTTTCTGTAGAAATGATGTATAGAACAATTAAGACTTCTTAATAGCTTGTGACTTGCGGGTTTTCAGGTTTTGGGAAATTGTTGGGTACATTTCAAAGGTAATATTTGTATATGTCGAGTGGAATTCAGTTGCTTATTAGATATTGGTTACTGTTAGTGGTTTATGCTCAAGTTTTTATCTCATTTCTACAAAGTGTTAGGCTTACCTCTCATTTCTACAAAGTGTTAGGCTTACCTAGTCGTAGAGATTAGGTGTCGTCACGACAACTCACGGAGGGATAAATTGGGTCATGACAAGTTTGTATCAGAGCTCTAGGTTCATAGGAGTCGTGAGTCACAAGCCGGTTTATTAGAGTCTCGCGGATCGGTACGGAGACGTTTGTACTTATCTTCGGGAGGCTATGGAACTGTTAGGAACAAACATACTATTTTGCTTTCCTTGTCATGCGAGTTATTGGCATCAAATTCTAAAAATTCTCTATTATATTCTTTCTCACAGATGGTGAGGAACCGTACCAAAGGAGCCGATGACCAGGCACCCGCGCCCCCTGCTAGAGCCACCAGAGGCCGGGGCCGGGGTAGAGTACGGCCATGCGGTGCAGCCAGAGCACCCGTGCGAGCTGCGACAGAGGAGCCCCCAGTAGTTCCAGCTGGAGGGCAGGCACCAGAGGTTCTTATTACTGCACCAGCCCTCCAGGAGACTCTAGCCCAGTTCATGATCATGTTCAACACCTTAGCTCAGGCTGGATTGATTCCGTTAGCTCCCGCCACATCTCAAGACGGGGGAGGGGCACAGACTCCCGCAGCCCACTCCTGAGCAGAGGGTCCAGGTTGATCAGGTCCCAGAGTTTATTCATATACCGCCGGTAGCCCCGGTGCAGCATGAGACTAGGACAGCCGCTTCTGAGGCGGAGCGGCTCAGACTTGAGAGGTACCAAAAGTACCACCCAAACGATGACGCTCAGGGTTTTCTGGAGGAGTGTCATCATATTCTCCGTACTATGGGTGTAGCGGAGATAGGTGGGGTTTCTTTTACCACTTTCCAGCTTAGAGGAGCAGCCTATTAGTGGTGGCGTGCTTATGAGTTAAGTAGTCCGGATGAGGCAGCATCACTTACATAAACTCAGTTCTCGGACATGTTTTTGAGAGAGTATGTCCCTCAGAGCCTCAAAGACTCATGGCGCATGGAGTTTGAGTAGCTACGCCAGGGTGCTATGACTATGTCAGATTATGCAGTCCGTTTTAATGATTTGGCCCGACATGCACCGGCTTGGTTTCCACAGTTCGAGAGAGGGTTCGATGATTTATTGAGAGACTCCATCCCAGTATCAGGATTAGTATGGTCAGGGAGCTGGAGATGGATATTCCTTACCAGTAGGTTGTGAGTATTTCTAGGAGATTGGAGGATATTCTTGGCCAAGACCGAGAGGAGAGAGAGGCCAAGAGGTCTCGAGAGCCTGGTTCTTATTCTGGAGCTCGTTGTTGCATAGGAGAGAGGGAAGAGGTCTGATAAGAGGCCTCGTCAATTCGGTGGTTTCAGTTGTGCCTCGTCTAGAGGTAGGGGTAATTTTGGTAGGGGTCATTCTCCCAGATGGTGCTTCAGGGAGTCACAGTCCTATTATGCCGTACTTTGGGTAGCCAGCATTCAGTGCACATTCAGGTCCTATCAGTGCACCACCACTCCAGAGTTACTACATCGGTTATCCGACCCATTTGGGTCAGCTTCAACTTCAGCAGCCACGGCATCAGGATGGGTGTTATGAGTGTGGGAACATTGGACATATCAGGAGGATTCTCGTGCCATCATACCAGCACTGGTTGCTTCACCGCCTGTTCAGCCAGCTAGAGGTAATGACCTGACTTTTTATTTTGAGTAATTACTCTTCTTTCAACTATTTGAAGTCTTGAATAACTTCCTACGAGGTATTATGACCTGTACACAAAATTTGAGTTCATTCCGGATTGGTTTTCTATGTTTCGATGTCGATTCTTCAAGAATATATGGTATCACATTACGTCAATGTGCTCTGAATTCAGTTTTGACTGAAGTATAAGATCCGTATTGAAATTACGGAGCCATAGCAAAAAGAATCGCTGAATTCGGACATCGTATGAGAGAGTTATGCCCATTTCCGTGTCAAAAACAATTTTCCATCGCCGCGAGCGCCCAGGTAGTGTGGGGCGCTAGCCCTGGCACTAGGAATTTTGGGATGCTGGAAACGGTGCCACAGGCAGCGCCCCACGCTACCTGTGACGCCCGAAACAGCTGAGGGTCTATAAAACGGGGTTCTTGCCAATTTTACTCATTTTTGAGTTTATGGAGCTCGGTGTAGGCGATGTTTGGGCGATATTTACGGGAAAACATTAGGGTAAGTATTCCTTATCCTATATTGAGTATATTTCATGATTCCATATTCATTTACATCATGAATCCGTGAATTTGTGGAAGAAAAATCAGATTTTTATAAAATCTTCCAAAAATGTAAAATGAAGATTTGAAGGTCAATCTGATGTCGGAATTTGATAATTTTTGTATGGTTGGACTCGTATCAAAACGGGTGTTCGGATTTTGTAACTTTTGCTGGGTTCCAATATGTGGGCCCCACGGACAATGTTTGAGCTAAATTTTGGATTTTTATGGAAAATTAGCATTTTCATATGGAATTGATTCCTATACCTCGTGTTGATTGTATCAAATTATTTTGACTAAGATTCGAGGCATTCAAAGGCCGAATCACGAGGAAAGGGTTTATTGGAATAAAGACTTTGCTTGGATTGAGGTAAGTAACTCTTCTAATCTTGGAGTTGAGGGTATGAACCCTGAATATATGTATTTTATGAATTGTTATGAGGTGACGCACATGCTAGGTGACGGGCGTGTGGGCGTGCACTATAGAAATTGTGACATAATTGTTTTCGCGGAATTTTATAGTTAAATAACCTCGACATTTTTCCATGTGGTTTTATGTGTTAAAGAAATTGAGCTGAAAAGCATATTAAAAATCTTGTTGAGGCTATGTGCTAGTATTATTGGGACCCACAGAGGTCATATTGCTGTGAATTATTGTGTTAAATTGAAACTTTATACTCAGTCATATTCATTTCATTAAATATCATAACTCAGTTTTATGACTCTATCTTGATGCATATAAATGTTTTGGGCCGAATGCTCGAGTGGCTTGAGAGGTTTATGACTGAGTGAGGCCGAGGGCCTGATTTTTGTTGCATATTTATGGGATCGGGCTGCACGCCGCAGCATGTTACATAATTATGGGATCGGGCTGCACGCCGTAGCATGTTGCATATTTATGGGATCGGGGTGCACGTCGCAGCATGTTTGATATCGGACGAGGGCTTGATTTGTTAGAATAAGTGTGGATCGGGGCTGCCCACCTACAGCATACTTATGACTGAGTGAGGCCGAGGGCCTGATTTGTGAGGATGAGTGTGGATCGGGGCCGCCCGCCTACAACATACTTTATTATTATCGCACGTGACTTGTCCGTGCCGATTTTAGCGCTTGGGCTGAAGGAGCCCCTCCGGAGTCTGTACACACCCCCAGTGAGCGCAGGTACCTACTGAGTG
>AWOL01S0003561.1:2788-14116 GCA_000715115.1 Nicotiana otophora
CACTCTCTCCGCCTCACTAGGGAGTATCATTAGTGCATGGCGAGATAATTCAGAAAACCTTCCTCATAATCAGTCACTGACATCTGACCCTGCTGGAGCTGCTCAAACTGAAACCACAACTCTTCCCTCTGGAAGGGTGGAATATACCTGTCCAAGAAGATACAGGTGAACATGTCCCAAGTCATGGGAAGAGAATCTACTGGTCTGCCAAGAGCATAAGACTGCCACCATCTACGGGCTCTACCCTCTAGCTGAAATGTAGCGAAATCAACCCCATGGGATTCCAATATCCTCATGTTGTACAGTCTATCCTTGCAACGATCAATGAAATCATGTGGATCCTCATGTCTCTCACCCTCGAAGACAGGAGGATGTAGTCTAGTCCATCTGTCTAATAGTTTCTGAGGATCAGCGGCTACAGCTGGCCTGGGCTCAGGTGTAGCTGCTGCCACTGGCTGGACTCCACCCACGGATAGTGCACCCTAGGTCTGATATACAACAGTTGTCTGTCCATGAGCTTGCGCGGTAGGGGTCTTTGCTCCCCCGCCCGCCTAAGATGTGGTTGGGTATGCCGGAAATAAACAAGTCTGAGTCATATTGTCCATGAATCGCAGCATACGACCCACGACATCCTGAAATCCCGGTGCAGATGTGAAGTCCACCGGAGCTGGCTCTGCCACATGCACCTCACTCTGCTCCTCAATAATGGGATTCTATGCTGGATCCACTGGCGGCATAACCGGAATAGTCCTGGGACATCCTCGCCCTCTACCACGGGCTGGAGCCCTGCCTCGGCCTCTAGCAACTAGGGGAGTAGCTCTTCCCTGGTCTGGAATCTCATTAGAGCGTGTTCTCACCATATGTGAGAGAATAAGAGAAGGATATTTAGTACTACATCAATTGCACGATGGAATATGAAGAAAGGTAGTTTCCTAACACCATATAACCTCTCAAAGATAAGTACAGACGTCTTTGTACCAATCTGCAAGACTCTATTAGGTCTGCTCATAACTTGTGAGACCTACGTGAACCTAGTGCTCTGATACCATGTTGTCACGACCCAATTTCACCTATAGGTCGTGATGGCGCCCAACACTACAGCTAGGCAAGCCAACTAATAAGTCAAATGTACATTGGTTAAACTTTTATTCCAAGAACATAATAAAATACCAACTTCTACTAATGTGTGTGCCAAGACCCGGTGTCACAAGTGCATGAGCATCTAGTAGATTATACAAAACTCTAAATATTGTCTGAAATAAAATAGACAGAATATAAATATAAGAAGAGATACTGGTAGCTGTAGAACGGCTCAGAAAGGCAGCTCATCACTATGTCTCGGGATGACGTGGGTATGTGATGATAGGTCCTCCACTAGTACATGTCTCAAGTCCTGCACAAAAACTGTAGCAAGTGTAGTATGAGTACGTAAACAACGTGTACCCAGTAAGTATCAAATTTAATCTCGAAGTGGTAGAGACGAGATGACCGACTTTGACACTCACTATGGGTCAATAATAACTGAAATAAAACTAGGATATTTAAATCAGCATAAATTACAGAATTTATAATAATTTATTTAATCAGCGGAAATAATCAAATTCTTTCAAATGTAACAATTCTCAATATATTAATTAAATTCTTTCAATTCAAATAATTTTCAATTTATTAATTAAATCTCATTTACAGGAGTAACAATTAATGTATCGTGTAATTATTATTATTAAGCACGATTTCTGCTGAGTACGTACGGCCCAATCCAGAGTGTCGTGTATACTGCCGAGGGACGTGTGGCGCGATCCATAGATGCATCTATCCTGCCTAGGCGTTCGGCCCGCTCCACAAGAAAGGAGGACATTTTCTTATGTGCCTCCGGAAGGAGAGTATATTTATTATAAGATAAAATTTGGGAAGAGAACAATTTCTTTTAACAATCAATTGATTTAAAAAAAATTAAACATATGAAAATTTCATATTTTTCTACTTTTCATGACAATTCACAATATATACATCAATTATTTTAATTAATAAAGAATACAATTCACACAAGTAATTCATGCTTTGAGTCTTAAACTACCCGGACTTTAGCATTAATAGTAGCTACGCACGGACTCTCGTCACCTCGTGCNTCCAGAGTGTCGTGTATACTGCCGAGGGACGTGTGGCGCGATCCATAGATGCATCTATCCTGCCTAGGCGTTCGGCCCGCTCCACAAGAAAGGAGGACATTTTCTTATGTGCCTCCGGAAGGAGAGTATATTTATTATAAGATAAAATTTGGGAAGAGAACAATTTCTTTTAACAATCAATTGATTTAAAAAAAATTAAACATATGAAAATTTCATATTTTTCTACTTTTCATGACAATTCACAATATATACATCAATTATTTTAATTAATAAAGAATACAATTCACACAAGTAATTCATGCTTTGAGTCTTAAACTACCCGGACTTTAGTATTAATAGTAGCTACGTGCGGACTCTCATCACCTCGTGCATACGTAGCCCCCCACAATTAGTAATAATTATTAAATTTTAATCACCTATGAGGTAATTTCCCCCTCACAAGATTAGACAAGAGACTTACCTCGTCTTGCTCCAATTTAATCCACTATAAGGCCTTTTTCAAGATTATCCAACTCTGCCTGGCTCGAATCTAGCCAAAATAATTCGATACAATCACCAAATATTATAGGAATCAATTCTATAAGAAAATACCACATTTTTAAGAAAAGATCCCGAAATTAATTAAAACTTCGCCTGCGGGGCCCACATCTCGGAATCCGACAAAAGTTATGAAATCCGATAACCAATTCAACTACGAGTCCAACCATAGCAGTTTCACTCAAATCCGACTCCGAATCGATACCGAAATCTCAAAAATTCGTTTCTATGAGATTTCTAAAACTTTCCCAAATTTAAATCTCAACACACTAATTTATGGTGAAAATAATGATACACTTGTATATATAGACCAAATCTGAGTTAGAATCACTTATCCCAATATTTTTCCCTTGAAAATCTGCCAAAAGTCGCCTCTGCTCAAGGTCAAGTTCGTCAAAAATGATAAATGGGAAGAATGCCCTCTTTTTATAAAACTGCCCAGCAGCCTTCGAAACTGGGCCTCGATCGCGGCTTCGATCACAGGCTCAAGCCTGGACCTCGGTCATGGCCTGCCTTCGATCAGGACATCGAGGCTAGGCCTTCGATCAGGGCATCGAGCATGGGTCTCGATCCTAGCCCTCGAGCCTTACCTTCGATCATGTCCTCGAGCTGGACCTTCGATCGTGGCTTCGATACTGAGCCCCGTCCCTGGCTTAGACTCAGGCGTAGATCGTGGGCTCGATATCTGGGTTCGATTTGGGGCTCGATCACAGCCCAGAATATACAACGGAAAGGAAAATTGCAGCAGCTTTTTAAGTCCAACTTTTGATCCGTTAATCATCCGAAACTCAACCGAGGCCCTCGGGACCTCAACAAAATATACCAACAAGTCCTAAAACATCATACAAACTTAGTCAAACCTCTAAATCACATCAAACAACGCTAAAACCATGAATCGTACCCCAATTCAAGCTTAATGAAACTAAGAGTTTTCAACTTCTACATTAGATGTCGGAATCTATCAAATCAACTCCAATTGACCTCAAATTTTACACACAAGTCATAAATTATATAGCGGAGCTATGAAAATTTCTGGAACTGGATTTTGACTCCGGTATCAAAAAGTCAACTCATCGGTCAAACTTCCAAACTTAAATTCTTGTTTTTAGCCATTTCATGCCTAATTTAACTACGGACTTCCAAATAAAATTCCGAACACGCTCTGAAGTCCAAAATCACCATACGGAGCTGTTGGAATCATCAAAATTCTATTTTGGGGTCGTTTTCATATAATTAGACATTCGGTCTCTATTCGAACTTAAACATTTTAATTTTTCTTCAAAATTCCATATCTCGGGCTAGGGACCTCGGAATTTGATTCCGGGCATACGTCGAAGTCCCAAATCACGATACGGACCTATAGGAACTGTCAAAAATACTGATCCAAGTCCGTTTTCTTAAAATATTGACCAAAGTCAACTCAATTGAGTTTTAAAGCTCTAATCTATATTTTAAATCCATTTTTCATATAAAGACTTTCCATGAAATTTTACGGATTGCGCACGCAAGTCGAGGAATGATAAATAGTACGTTTTGATGTCTTAGAACACATAATTAATTATTAAATTTAAAGATGACATTTTGGGTCATCACAGAAATAAACTTGTCCCGGACTAACTAGGAGAATTTTCCCGTCACCAGCGCCCAGGGTAACGTGGGGCGCTAGCCCTGGCTCTGGACTTTTTAACATTCTGACTTCTGCACCACAGGTAGCGTCTCATGCTAGCCTGGGCGCTACTCTATGGCAATTTTCCCATTTTGCTCCTTTTTGCCTCCAATTTTGCACATTAGTCCCATATTGCCCCCGGATGATTCTTACATATAAAAATACCACGAATTTAGAATAAATCATTATATTTCACATCCGAAATCTACGAAACATGAGTAAAATGCAAGGCGATATGCATATAAATATACATACTTTAAGCTAAATATACCAGTTGGCTTATATATAAATATACATACTTTAAGCTAAATATACATACTTAGGATCATTGAATACTATTGTTATTGCTAATATTTGTTGCCATTCGGACAAATATATTAGTTATTTGTCACAACACTGATAGCTTTATCTTTAGGATATTATTTTTAGCTAAGATTAACTCTTTTTATGTAAATCTAATTGGTTGAACCAAGATCTATATTTATGGTCAAACAGTTTGGCGCCGGATGTGGGGATTTCTTAGTTAATTTTTTTGTTTCCTTAGATCTACAGCGAACGTGAGTCACTAACCTTACAAACCCCAAGATATTTCTCTTTCTTTGCACGTAAAAAAACCTACATGGCAGGTAACCAAGGAGAAAGGACAAAAGTAATAGGGGATTCCCTATCAATCTCATAAACGCTATCAACGAGATCTGTGAAACGTTAGGCGAGGACGTGACGCCCACTGCCTCCCCTAGGCGCGAGAGGTTGCCTCCCCTAGACGCGAGAGGTTGCCTCCCCCATTGTAGTATAACAAAACCAAATGGAAAAGAGGCCTCCACGTCTACAAAAGAAGGGACGCCTCCGGCCGTGAAAAAGCTCCTCGAAGCATGGCTGATCGATACGCTAGTAATAGTGGCAAAGTCATATGGTTACAAGGGTGGTCAGTTGACTACCCTTTGTCAAAATATTACATTGTGTGTATAGATAAAATATTACGTTTTAGAGGTATATAACACATATTGAACACTCTTTGTCAGGATTATTTTTTCACTTCTTTCAAATTTGAATACCCTTGAGTAAATTCCTAGCTTCGCCACTGGCTAGTAAGAATGCTCAACAATCACACTCCATGCACGACTACAGAAACTGCAAGAACCTGCACAGAGTAAGGGGTGGGCATTCGGTAGTTCAGTTCGGTAGTTAAGAATTTTGGTTCAGTATTTCGGTATTTGGTTTATCAATTGTGTATACCAAATACCGTACCAAAATATTTCGGTACAGTTCGGTATTTCTTATTTTGGTTCGGTACGGTTCGGTTTAAACCAAATTTTCACTATCTCCCTCACTCCATTAACTAATAGGAAGCAACCAACTGAAATATCTTGTTTATTTCTTCTGCCATGGATCAACCAATTTTCCACAATCTATTCCTAATTTCTCGCATGAATGACTTCCACCAAACGTAGTTTTTGGTATATTACATATTTAATTAGCATCATTTAATATTATAAAAGGTATAATAATAAAATAATTTCATTTTATATTTATGGAATAATGATAGTACATTACATATTTAACTATATAAATGGTATAAGATACATACATACTTAGAAATAAATATTTACAGAATCATATCGGTATAAATATTATATATTTAGAATTCCGCCAAAATATTGATATAAAACTTCTGGAGTGTATTATATGTTATAATTCAGTTTGTGGTATATTTATCGTATAAATATTACTATATGTTTGGACTATGTTATATAGTTGTATGAATTTCACTTTGTATAATATAGTATTATTATATACAACATATATAAATGACATAATGTACATATATAAACAGGTATGTTACATATAGTGATAGATATATATGTATAATATATCTAACATAAACCATCAAAATCCTACAGAATAATGGAACGCATGAAACACCATAGGATGCATTTCAATGTTGGATATTGCCAGATCAAGGAAGTATGTCAAAAGTTCTTTAAGATGGTAGAGAATGTCGCATGATTTATGCATCTTGTCTGGTCATTAGTTATTTGCTTAATCTTTATAATATGCCATTAGTGTAAAAAAATATATTTTATTTATGTAATAAATAAAGAATATTATTATTTTCTTAAATAAGTTTTAAAAAGTGCTCACCCATGTCGATTCCTCTTTGGAATTTGGGGTGTGGGCTTAAGGTTATTGGGCTAAAAATTAAAAATAAAGTTGGGCTTGGACTAAACTATTTCGGTATACCGAAATACCGAAATATCAAAAACTCAATACCGTATACCGAACCGAATTACCGAAATACCAAAAATTTTGTACCGAAATAAACCGAAACCGAAATACCAAATTAATTCGGTTTGTTTCGGAATTCGATTTTTCAGCTTTTATGCCTACCCCTATGCACAGTACAACGAGCAAACGAACAGGGCGACCAACCAGACCCTCCAACACCAGGTATAACTCACGATGTTACTAACCATGTAGGTGACAGCGCCTTCCCCGCTGTTCTAAAGAGGATGGAAGAAATGGAGAATGAAAATAAAGCACTCAGAGATCAAATGAAAGAACACAAAGAACGAGTCGACAAGATACCAGGTGCCCCTATGCCATTGCCAAAGAGGGACACCGGCAGGTTCGTAGAGTAGTCGTATAACGAAGAACCAGCCTCGCATTCAAAATGCTGCCATATCTCAAAATATACGGCGGAACAACTGATCCCGAAGATCACGTGGCTCATTATGTCACTGCCGTGAAAGGCAACGACCTCACCAAGGAACAAATGTCTTCTATTTTACTGAAGTAATTTGGCAAAACTCTTATGGGAGGGGCATTAACATAGTACTCACAGCTACCAGTCCTCTCCATAGAAACTTTTGAGAAAATGGCTGATAAGTTCGTAACGGCGTATGTCGGAGCCAGGAAAGCTGAGACAAGAGTAAACGACATATTCGCCATCAACCAGTCCTTAGGAGAAGGTCTGAGGGACTTCCTCGCCCGATTCAATAGGGTTAGAATAACCCTACCAAACGTGTCCGAGGGGATGGCAGACACGTTTTTACAAAACGGATTAAGCAGAGATGGATCGAGAACGACTAGAAAATTGTTGAGCCGATTGATGAAATACCCTCCAACCACTTGGGACGAGATCCATAATGCTTATTGTGCCGAAGTCCGAGCATATGAGGATGACCTCAACGGAGCAACTCATCGGCTCATCTCGGTACAAGTCGAGTCCAGGAAGGAACGAAGAGACAACGTCAGGAGAGATCACCTAGTCTCACGACCCAACAAGGAACGACACCAGCCATACGTTAGGGCCCCCGCCTCACTTTCTCTCCGCCATGAGGAAGGCCCATCCAAGCTAAGAATAAAGACTCACCGGAACGAGAGAGCTATGCCCCTCTTATTATCTGCTCACAGTTTTTGTGTGTCACCTACATATATAGTCTATGTCCTGGAGAAACTCGAAACGAAAGTGAAATGGCCGCCAAAGATGAGGTCTGATCCAAGCTTCAGAAAATCTGACACCCCATGCGAGTTCCACCAGGAGCGCGGACACAAAATAGAAGATTGCATCGCTCTCATGCAAGAAGTTGTAAACATGTTACGACATGGACACCCTAAAGAGTTGCTGAGCGACAAAGGGAGAAATAACTTCACTAAAGGACGTGAACATCAAGGCCCGCTGAAGCCGCCATCACTAGCTCGTACTATCAATATGATCATCGGCGGCAGCAATGACGCTTCCATCAATAGCGTTAAACTCACTAGAACCCACAAACTCAAATAATCTATCATCCGCGAATAATATGACGAACTCGAATAAAGTATCATATTCGACGAGTCAGATGCCGACGGTTTGACTTTCCCTCGCAATGATGCTCCCGTCATTAATTTGTGCATTTTAGATACTGATGTCAAACGTATCATGGTAGACGATGGAAGTGGGGCGTTCATTATCCATCCCCGAGTCCTCGCCCAGATGAGACTCGAGGACAAGTTAGTTCCACGTTGCATCACACTAATCGATTTTAATAATGTAGTTGAACGGACATCGGGAGAAATTACACTCCACATCTTGGCCGACAACATAACGCTGGAGACAACCTTCCACATTATGGACCAGGCCACCGCATACAATGCCATAGTAGGACGACCATGGTGAACGGACATCGGGAGAAATTACACTCCCCATCTTGGCCGACAGCATAACGCTGGAGATGACCTTCCACATCATGGACTAGGCCACCGCATACAATGCCATAGTAGGACGATTATAGATACATCTCTCCAGCTTATACCAAGTAATCAAATTCCAATACCTTGGGGATATTCAACATACGGGGAGAATATCGCACATCCCGGGAATGTTAATGCATCATGTTAGACAATACGACAACACAACAGAAAAAAATAAGGAAAAGGAGGCATAGCAATCAACAAGATCGAGGTCGACACAAGAAGAGCCCATGGATGTCATCATGGATTCTGAAATGGCCGAAGCCGCAGATTCAACTGTAGAGGACCTCAACCCCGTTCAATTAGACCCCAACAACTGTAGCAAAAAGGCCTACATCGGCTGCAAACTCCGAGAACCATGTAAATTTAATTCCGAGAACCAGGTAAATTTAATCAATTCTTAATAGCAAATGCAGATTTGTTTGCCTTTAGCCATGTAGATATGCCGGGTATCCCCAAGTAGATCGCCACACATAAATTAAATATCGGCTCGTTCTACCCTCCGGTAAGGCAGGTCATACGTAAGTTTAATCCCGCCATCAACGATGTTGTCCACGAGGAGGTGGAGAAACTATTGGAAAATGGCTCGAATAGGGAGTCAAAGCACTACTTCTGGAGATTGTTAGTTAAATCTTGTTTGAATTTATCCGAAGTTGATGTGTTCTTTATTCTACCCAAATGAAAGACAGAAGAGGTAAAAATTTTCAGTTGTACTTCTTATTCTATTTTCTTTTCTTTTTTTATTGATAATGATTTATATATACATGTATGATATGTATCGCAATCGACCACCACTTTTGGCATACAACTCCACTGCAAGCACAGCCCCACAACCACCCTACTACCTTCAATGTTCATGATTGGATTTGACAAATCTTTTAATGAGTTTAGCTGGGCTTCTCTAACCAAGGAAATGAAGGAATAAAGTAGATGAATGTGCTATTCCGGTGATGTGTATTTATAGAAATGATAGTGGATGGTGATTTTTTTTGGTTGTGAGATTTTTGTTGATGATGCGTGAAGCGGATGGAGCAAAAAACATGTTTCTTTTATCATTTTACACGCCCAAGAAAAGTGTATGTCACACAATATGCCACATCATCACTATGTGTTTAATATGAGTGTCTAATTGGAATAAATCTTAGTTAAAGTATTTAGGTTGAAATTGGTACCAAGTTTAAGGAGCTATGTATGTATTTGGCCTAAAATTTACCTTATATTTTGGGATAAATATCAATTCATGCCAAATGATTTCTTTCCTCAATTTAGATTTAGAATTTTATTTGATAGTTCTCCATCTTATAATACTAACAAAGATCAAAATATTTAAAAAGTAGCAAAATATGTTGTTTTTTCCGTTGTGATAATGTGTTTCTTCTTTATTTTAATATTTTTTGGCAAAAAGGCCTCGTAGACACTTGAGCTTGTACCGATTTTTTATCCCGGTAAATAAACTTAGGAAAGTCCCATTTTAACACATCAACTCAATATAATAAGTATTAATAAACACTTTCTCAATCCGTGTTTCTCAATTGCGCTGATGTGTTATCCACATCAGCGTCCAAATTCAACCCCCATCCTCCCCCCCACCCCACCCAAACTAAAAAAAATCTACGGGCTTCCATCACCCCTTCCGCAGCTCTTTATGAAGTTGCCATTGCTGCTACAAATTGGACCTATTATTTCAACTTCTATAGTTTGTGAATTTTTGGACAGAATTGAGACTCTCCATAAAACATCCACAGCCATTTTTCTTTTGCCTAAATAATATCAAAAATTTTCTTTGAACACCTTCCAAAAGCCCGATTACTTCTGCCCGAAGTCCAACAAACACAGCAGCTAAAATATTTTCTCAGACTAAACCCCTCTAAATAGGGAACCAAAATGAATTCTGCAAGGTTCTCGAATTGATTTTTATGAAATTCGAGACAAGACAATCAATAAAAAAAGAATGAGCAAAGTGGGGGAGAGGAGGTCACAAAAAAGTTATGCTAGAAAATATTTTGAAAGAAAAGGGGGAGGGGGAGAAAGTGTGAAGAGGAGGGAAATCTGGGAATACTGTGAAAGAAATGGGGAAGTGGGGGAGAAGAAGGAGGGGGCAGGGAGGGGGGATGGACTATGGAAGGGAACCTGGAAAAATAAAGAATGGAATGAAAGACTTTTTTACAACAACAATAACAACCCAGTAAAATTTCACAAGTGGGGTAAGAAATTAAATATTTTTTTAATTTAATCGTTTTAAAATTTTCCTTTTAGTTAAAAACTTACATTGTTTTTTATTTAGTAAGTATTATTTAAATCATAACCATTACATACACGCGCTTTTTGACGATGATAGGCACACACTTTTGCCACGTCAGTTATACCACTGACATATAAGCTTGGTCAATGGTCAATGGTGTTTATTAATACTCATTCTATCGGGTTGAGGTGTTAAAATGGGACATTCCTAAGTTTATTTATCGGGAAAAAAATCGGTTCAAGTTCAAGTGGCTACGGGGTCTTTACCCCATTTTTTTCATGTTTGGTGATTATTTTTGTCAACAACAGTTAGTTGAATAAATCATTCGACACCATGAAAAGAAAGTACTTATTTTGTTAAAATAAAATAAAATACTCATTTTGTTGAAATGAAAGAAAATACGTTTTATACATCATGAAAAGAAAGTACTATAAATAATATTTTCATATATTTAGGGTAGGGGGTCGGGTATAGGGGTGGGGTTGGGTGGTGGGTAGGTGAGAGTGGGCGATGAGGTGGGG